>WFAB01004031.1:0-10208 GCA_018977245.1 Lethenteron camtschaticum
GGTGATGTTGATGATGGTGATGATGATGATGTTGCTGATGATGATGTTGCTGCTGCTGATGATGTTGATGGTGATGTTGTTGATGATAATGATGTTGCTGATGATGGTGATGTTGATGGTGATGTTGATGGTGATGTTGATGATGGTGATGTTGATGATGATGATGTTGCTGATGATGATGTTGCTGATGATGATGTTGCTGATGATGATGTTGCTGATGATGTTGATGGTGATGTTGATGATGATGTTGCTGATGATGATGTTGCTGATGATGATATTGCTGATGATGTTGATGGTGATGTTGTTGATGATAATGATGTTGCTGATGATGGTGATGTTGATTGTGATCTTGATGATGGTGATGTTGATGATGATGATGTTGCTGATGATTATGTTGCTGATGATGATGTTGCTGATGATGATGTTGCTGATGATGATGTTGCTGATGATGATATTGCTGATGATGTTGATGGTGATGTTGTTGATGATAATGATGTTGCTGATGATGGTGATGTTGATGTTTATGGTGATGTTGATGGTGATGTTGATGATGGTGATGTTGATGATGATGCTGATGATGATGTTGCTGATGATAATGATGTTGCTGATGATGGTGATGTTGATGTTTATGGTGATGTTGATGGTGATGTTGTTGATGATGATGTTGCTGATGACAATGATGTTGCTGATGATGATGTTGCTGATGATGATGTCGCTGATGATGATGTTGCTGATGATGGTGATGCTGATGATAATGATGTTGCTGATGATGGTGATGTTGATGTTTATGGTGATGTTGATGGTGATGTTGATGATGGTGATGTTGATGATGATGTTGTTGATGATGATGTTGCTGATGATGATGTTGCTGATGATGATGTTGCTGATGATGTTGCTGATGATAATGATGTTACTGATGGTGATGTTGATGTTGATGGTGATGTTGATGGTGATGTTGATGATGGTGATGTTGATGATGAAGATGTTGCTGATGACAATGATGTTGCTGATGATGATGTTGCCGATGATGATGTTGCTGATGATGTTGATGGTGATGTTGATGATGGTGATGTTGATGATGGTGATGTTGCTGATGATGATGTTGATGGTGATGTTGATGGTGACGTTGATGATGGTGATGTTGATGATGGTGATGTTGATGATGATGATGATATTGCTGATGATGTTGATGGTGATGTTGTTGATGATAATGATGTTGCTGATGATGGTGATGTTGATGTTGATGGTGGTGTTGATGGTGATGATGATGTTGATGATATTGCTGATGATGTTAATGGTGATGTTGCTGATGATGATGTTGCTGATGATGATGTTGATGATGATGATGTTGCTGATGATAATGTTGCTGATGACAATGATTTTGCTGCTGATGATGTTGTTGATGATATTGCTGATGATGTTGATGGTGATGTTGATAATGTTGATGGTGGTGATGTTGATGGTGATGTTGATGATGTTGATGTTGATGATGATATTGCTGATGATGTTGATGGTGATGTTGATGATGTTGATGGTGGTGATGTTGATGTTGATGATGATGTTGCTGATGATGATATTGCTGATGATGTTGATGGTGATGTTGATGTTGATGGTGATGTTGATGGTGATGTTGATGATGATGTTGATGATGATGATGTTGCTGATGATGTTGATGATGATCTCAGTGACTGATCCCGTGTCCCACCAGACCCGTATGATGCTCGTGCTATCGACTTGGTCTCATACGACGAGCTCGACTTCACTCACCACGACTACAAGGGCATGAGGAAGGTCAGGGAACATCCACGTGTCTCTCTCCCCGTGTCTCTCTCCTCGTGTCTCTCCTCGTGTCTCTCTCCCCGTGTCTCTCTCTGTCTCTCTCCACGTCTCTCTCTCTCACTCCGTGTCTCTCTCCTCGTGTCTCTCACTCCGTGTCTCTCTCCCCGTGTCTGTCTCTCTCCCCGTCTCTCTCTCTCCCGTGTCTCTCTCTCCCCGTGTCTCTCTCTCCCCGTGTCTCTCTCTCCCCGTGTCTCTCTCACCCCGTGTCTCTCTCACTCCGTGTCTTTCTCCCCGTGTCTCTCTCCCCGTGTCTCTCTCCACGTGTCTCTCTCTCACCCCCGTGTCTCTCTCCTCGTGTCTCTCTCCCCGTGTCTCTCTCCCCGTGTCTCTCTCTGTCTCTCTCCACGTGTCTCTCTCTCACCCCGTGTCTTTCTCTCCCCGTGTCTCTCTCTCACCCCGTGTCTCTCTCTGTCTCTCTCCTTGTGTCTCTCTCTCACCCCGTGTCTCTCTCTCTCTCCCCCCGTGTCTCTCTCCCCGTGCCTCTCTCCCCGTGTCTCTCTCTCACCCCGTGTCTCTCTCCCCATGGCTCTTTCCCCGTGTCTCTCTCTCTCTCCCCGTGTCTCTCTCTCTCTCACTCCGTGTCTCTCTCCCCGTATCTCTCTCCCCGTGTCTCTCTCTCACCCTGTGTCTCTCTCTGTCTCTCTCCTTGTGTCTCTCTCTCACCCCGTGTCTCTCTCTCTCCCCCCGTGTCTCTCACCCCGTGCCTCTCTCCCCGTGTCTCTCTCCCCGTGTCTCTCTCTCCCCGTGTCTCTCTCTCTCACCCCGTGTCTCTCTCCCCGTGCCTCTCTCCCCGTGTCTCTCTCTCACCCCGTGTATCTCTCCCCATGGCTCTTTCCCCGTGTCTCTCTCTCTCTCCCCGTGTCTCTCTCTCTCTCACTCCGTGTCTCTCTCCCCGTATCTCTCTCCCCGTGTCTCTCTCTCACCCCGTGTCTCTCTCCCCGTGTCTCCCCCCCCCCACCCTCTCCGCACAGCTGATGAGGGGTGTCAACGAGAAATGCCCTGACATCACTCGCATCTACAGCATCGGCCAGAGCGTCCAACACCGCAAGCTCTACGCCATGGAGGTGTCTGATAACCCGGGCGTGCATGAACCAGGTGAAGAGTGCCAGGCTAGGTGCAGCAGGTCACGGGGACAGACCCAGCAGGTGTTATAGGTTGACTGAGATGACCGGTAGATGTAACACTGTGCCAGGCTAGGTGCAGCAGGTCACGGGACAGACCCTGCGGGTGCCATGGGTTGACTGAGATGACCGGTAGATGTAACACTGTGCCAGGCTAGGTGCAGGTCTCGGGACAGACCCTGCAGGTGTTATGGGTTGACTGAGATGAGTGGTAGATGCACCACCAGCTGTACCCCCCTGCTGTGCCAGGCTAGGTGCAGGAGGTCACGGGACAGACCCTGCAGGTGCCATGGGTTGACTTAGATGAGTGGTAGATGCACCACCAGCTGTACACCCCTACTGTGCCAGGCTAGGTGCAGGAGGTCTCGGAACAGACCCTGCAGGTGCCATGGGTTGGCTGACTGAGATGACCGGTAGATGCACCACCAGCTGTACCCCCTACTGTGCCAGGCTAGGTGCAGGAGGTCTCGGGACAGACCCTGCAGTTGCCATGGGTTTGCTGAGATGAGTGGTAGATGCACCACCAGCTGTACCCCCCTGCTGTGCCAGGCTAGGTGCAGGAGGTCTCGGGACAGACCCTGCAGGTGCCATGGGTTGACTGAGATGACCGGTAGATGCACCACCAGCTGTACCCCCTGCTGTGCCAGGCTAGGTGCAGCAGGTCACGGGACAGACCCTGCAGGTGTTACGGGTTGACTTAGATGAGTGGTAGATGCACCACCAGCTGTACCCCCCTGCTGTGCCAGGCTAGGTGCAGTAGGTCACGGGACAGACCCTGCAGGTACCATGGGTCGGCTGACTGAGATGACCGGTAGATGCACCACCAGCTGTACCCCCTGCTGTGCCAGGCTAGGTGCAGGAGGTCACGGGGACAGACCTTACAGGTGCCATGGGTTGGCTGACTGAGATGACCGGTAGATGCACCACCAGCTGTACCCCCCCTGCTGTGCCAGGCTAGGTGCAGGAGGTCACTGGACAGACCTAGCAAGTGCCATGGGTTGACTGAGATGACCGGTAGATGCACCACCAGCTGTACCACCCTGCTGTGCCAGGCTAGGTGCAGGAGGTCACGGGACAGACCCTGCAGGTGCCTGCCATGGGTTGACTGAGATGATTGGTAGATGCACCACCAGCTGTACCCCCTGCTGTGCCAGGCTAGGTGCATGAGGTCACGGGAACAGACCCGGCAGGTGCCATGGGTTGGCTGAGATGAGTGGTAGATGCACCACCAGCTGTAACCCCCTACTGTGCCAGGCTAGGTGCAGGAGGTCACGGGACAGGCCCAGCAGGTGTTATGGGTTGACTGAGATGAGTGGTAGATGCACCACCAGCTGTAACCCCCTACTGTGCCAGGCTAGGTGCAGGAGGTCACGGGACAGACCCAGCAGGTGTTATGGGTTGGCTGAGATGAGTGGTAGATGCACCACCAGCTGTACCCCCCTACTGTGCCAGGCTAGGTGCAGGAGGTCACGGGAAAGACCCAGTAGGTGCCGTGGGTTGACTGAGATGACTGATAGATGTAACACTGTGCCAGGCTAGGTGCAGGTCTCGGGACAGACCCTGCAGGTGCCATGGGTCGGCTGACTGAGATGACCGGTAGATGCACCACCAGCTGTACCCCCCTGCTGTGCCAGGCTAGGTGCAGAAGGTCACGGGAACAGACCCGGCAGGTGCCATGGGTTGGCTGAGATGAGTGGTAGATGCACCACCAGCTGTACACCCCTGCTGTGCCAGGCTAGGTGCAGGAGGTCACAGGAACAGACCCAGCAGGTGCCATGGGTTGACTGAGATGACCGGTAGATGCACCACCAGCTGTACCCCCCTGCTGTGCCAGGCTAGGTGCAGGAGGTCACGGGAAAGAACCAGTAGGTGCCGTGGGTTGACTGAGATGAGTGGTAGATGCACCACCAGCTGTACCCCCCTGCTGTGCCAGGCTAGGTGCAGGAGGTCACGGGAAAGAACCAGTAGGTGCCGTGGGTTGACTGAGATGAGTGGTAGATGCACCACCAGCTGTAACCCCCTGCTGTGCCAGGCTAGGTGCAGGAGGTCACGGGAACAGACCCGGCAGGTGCCATGGGTTGGCTGAGATGAGAGGTAGATGCACCACCAGCTGTAACCCCCTGCTGTGCCAGGCTAGGTGCAGGAGGTCACGGGGACAGACCTTACAGGTGCCATGGGTTGGCTGACTGAGATGACCGGTAGATGCACCACCAGCTGTACCCCCCTGCTGTGCCACCACCACTACCACGTTGAAAATGGGTGCTAGCTAACTGCCTCTCCCCCCCCCCCCCATTCACCAACAATTCCTCACCAACTCACCACCAACTCACCCAACTCCCCACCCACCAACTCCTCACCACCAACTCACCACCAACTCACCAACAACTCACCACCAACTCACCCAACTCCCCACCCACCAACTCCTCACCACCAACTCACCATCAACTCACCACCAACTCACCCAACTCCCCACCCACCAACTCCTCACCACCAACTCACCACCAACTCACCCAACTCCCCACGCACCAACTCCTCACCACCAACTCACCACCAACTCACCAACAACTCACCACCACCTCACCCAACTCCCCACCCACCAACTCCTCACCACCAACTCACCACCAACTCACTAACTCCCCACCCAACAACTCCTCACCACCAACTCACCACCAACTCACCACCAACTCACCCAACTCCCCACCCACCAACTCCTCACCACCAACTCACCACCAACTCACCACCAACTCACCAACAACTCCCCACCCAACAACTCCTCACCACCAACTCACCACCAACTCACCACCAACTCACCAACAACTCCCCACCCAACAACTCCTCACCACCAACTCACCACCAACTCACCACCAACTCACCAACAACTCCCCACCCAACAACTCCTCACCACCAACTCACCACCAACTCACCACCAACTCACCACCAACTCACCACCAACTCACCAACAACTCCCCACCCACCAACTCCTCACCCACCAACTCCCCACCCACCAACTCCTCACCCACCAACTCACCACCAACTCCTCCCCACCAACTCCTCACCACCAACTCACCACCAACTCCTCCCACCAACTCACCACCAACTCACCCAACTCCTCACCACCAACTCCTCACCACCAACTCACCACCAACTCACTAACTCCCCACCCAACAACTCCTCACCACCAACTCACCACCAACTCACCACCAACTCACCACCAACTCACCAACAACTCCCACCCAACAACTCCTCACCACCAACTCACCACCAACTCACCACCAACTCACCACCAACTCACCAACAACTCCCCACCCACCAACTCCTCACCCACCAACTCCCCACCCACCAACTCCTCACCCACCAACTCACCAACTCCTCACCACCAACTCACCAACAACTCCTCCCCACCAACTCCTCACCACCAACTCACCACCAACTCACCACCAACTCACCACCAACTCACCCAACTCCCCACCCACCAACTCCTCACCACCAACTCCTCCCACCAACTCCTCACCACCAACTCCTCCCACCAACTCCTCCACCAACTCACCACCAACTCACCCAACTCCTCACCACCAACTCCTCACCACCAACTCACCACCAACTCACTAACTCCCCACCCAACAACTCCTCACCACCAACTCACCACCAACTCACCACCAACTCACCACCAACTCACCCAACTCCCCACCCACCAACTCCTCACCACCAACTCACCACCAACTCACCACCAACTCACCCAACTCCCCACCCACCAACTCCTCACCACCAACTCACCACCAACTCCTCACCACCAACTCACCACCAACTCACCACCAACTCACCACCAACTCCCCACCCACCAACTCCTCACCCACCAACTCCTCACCACCAACTCACCACCAACTCACCACCAACTCACCCAACTCCCCACCCACCAACTCCTCACCACCAACTCACCACCAACTCACCACCAACTCACCAACAACTCCCCACCCAACAACTCCTCACCACCAACTCACCACCAACTCACCAACAACTCACCAACAACTCCCCACCCAACAACTCCTCACCACCAACTCACCACCAACTCACCACCAACTCACCAACAACTCCCCACCCCAACAACTCCTCACCACCAACTCACCACCAACTCACCACCAACTCACCACCAACTCACCAACAACTCCCCACCCAACAACTCCTCACACCAACTCACCACCAACTCACCACCAACTCACCACCAACTCACCAACAACTCCCCACCCAACAACTCCTCACCCACCAACTCACCACCAACTCACCCAACTCCCCACCCACCAACTCCTCCCACCAACTCACCACCAACTCACCCAACTCCCCACCCACCAACTCCTCCCACCAACTCACCACCAACTCACCACCAACTCCTCACCCACCAACTCCCCACCCACCAACTCCTCACCCACCAACTCCTCACCACCAACTCACCACCAACTCACCACCAACTCACCCAACTCCCCACCCACCAACTCCTCACCACCAACTCACCACCAACTCACCACCAACTCACCAACAACTCCCCACCCAACAACTCCTCACCACCAACTCACCACCAACTCACCACCAACTCACCAACAACTCACCAACAACTCCCCACCCAACAACTCCTCCCACCAACTCACCAACAACTCACCCAACTCCCCACCCACCAACTCCTCCCACCAACTCACCACCAACTCACCCAACTCCCCACCCACCAACTCCTCACCACCAACTCACCACCAACTCACCACCAACTCACCAACACTCCCCACCCAACAACTCCTCACCACCAACTCACCACCAACTCACCACCAACTCACCAACAACTCACCAACAACTCCCCACCCAACAACTCCTCCCACCAACTCACCAACAACTCACCCAACTCCCCACCCACCAACTCCTCCCACCAACTCACCACCAACTCACCCAACTCCCCACCCACCAACTCCTCCCACCAACTCCTCACCCACCAACTCCTCACCCATCAACTCCTCACTACCAACTCACCAACTCCCCAACCAACTCCTCACCCACCAACTCCTCACCCACCCAACTCCTCACCACCAACTCACCACCAACTCACCACCAACTCACCCAACTCCCCACCCACCAACTCCTCACCCACCAACTCCTCACCACCAACTCACCACCAACTCACCCAACTCCCCACCCACCAACTCCTCACCACCAACTCACCACCAACTCACCACCAACTCACCACCAACTCACCCAACTCCTCACCCATCAACTCCTCACCCACCAACTCCTCACCACCAACTCACCACCAACTCACCCAACTCCTCACCCATCAACTCCTCACCCACCAACTCACCACCAACTCACCACCAACTCACCCAATTCCCCACCCACCAACTCCTCACCACCAACTCCTCCCACCAACTCACCACCAACTCACCCAACTCCCCACCCAGCAACTCCTCACCACCAACTCACCCACCAACTCACCACCAACAACTCACCAACTCCTCACCCATCAACTCCTCACCCACCCACTCCTCACCACAAGGCGAGCCGGAGTTCCGCTACGTGGGTGGGATGCACGGCAACGAGGTTCTGGGTCGGGAGCTGCTACTCAACCTCATGGAGTTCTTGTGCCGTGAGTACCGCGGCGGAAACCGCAGGGTCCACTACCTCGTCAACAACACGCGGCTCCACCTGCTGCCCTCCATGAACCCCGACGGGCACGAGAGGGCCTTCCTCAAGGTGAGAGGGCCTTGCTCAAGGTGAGAGGGCCTCTCCTCTACGTATCTCTCTCTCGCTCTCTCTGTCTCTCTGTGTCTCTCTCCATTTCTCGCTCTATCTTTCGCTCTCTCTGTGTCTCTCTGTGTCTCTCTGTGTCTCTCTCCATCTCTCTCTCCATCTCTCGCTCTCTCTGTGTCTCTCTGTGTTTTTCTCCATTTCTCTCTCTCGCTCTCTCTGTGTCTCTCTGTGTCTCTCTGTGTGTCTCTCTCCATTTCTCTCTCGCTCTCTAGCTCTCTCTGTGTCTCTCTGTGTCTCTCTGTGTCTCTCTCTATCCCCTTCTCTCCATCTTTCTCTATGGATCTCTATGGGTCACTGTGTGTCTCTGTGGGTCTCTGTGGATCTCTAAGGATCTTTGTGGGTCTTTGTGGGTCTCTGCGGGTTTCTTTGGGTTTCTATGGATCTCTATGGGTCACTGTGTGTTTTTCTATGGTTCTCTATGTATCTCTGTGAGTCTCTGCGGGTCTCTGTGGATCTCCAAGGATCTTTGTGGTCTCTATGGATCTCTGTGGGTCTCTGTGGGTCTCTATAGATCTCTGTGGGTTTCTATGGATCTCTATGGGTCACTGTGTGTTTTTCTATGGTTCTCTATGGATCTCTGTGAGTCTCTGCGCGTCTCTGTGGATCTCCAAGGATCTTTGTGGTCTCTATGGATCTCTGTGGGTCTCTGTGGGTCTCTATGGATCTCTGTGGGTCTCTATGGGCCTCTATGGGGCTCTGTGAGTCTCTGCGGGTCTCTGTGGATCTCTAAGGATCTTTGTGGGTCTCTATGGATCTCTGTGGGTCTCTGTGGGTCTCTATGGATCTCTATGGGTTTCTATGAATCTCTATGGGTCACTGTGTATTTTTCTATGGTTCTCTATGGATCTCTGTGGATCTCTGTGGATCTCTATGGGTCTCTATGGATCTCTGTGGGTCTCTATGGATCTCTGTGGGTCTCTGTGGATCTCTGTGGATCTCTATGGGCCTCTATCGGCCTCTGTGAGTCTCTGCGGGTCTCTGTGGATCTCTAAGGATCTTTGTGTGTCTCTATGGATCTCTGTGTGTCTCTATGGGTCTCTATGGATCTCTGTTTGTCTCTATGGGTCTCTATGGGTCTTTGTGGGTCTTTATAGATCTATGTGGATCTCCATGGGTCTCTTTGGGCATCTGCGGGTCTCTGTGGGTCTATGTGGGTCTCTATGGATCTGTGTGTCTCTGTGGGTCTCTATGGATCTCTTTATGTCTCTATGGGTCTCTCTGCGTGTGTCATCTTGACACCACCCCCCGGCCCCCCAACCGACCCTCACCCCCACCCTCACCCCCCCCCCCCGGCCCCCCAACCCACCCCTCGCCCCCCCAACTCTGCAGGGCTCGGAGATGGCGGGCTGGGCGTACGGGCGCTACAATCAGCAGGGCATCGACCTGAACCACAACTTCGCCGACCTCAACTCGCTGCTGTGGAAGGCGGAGGAGGAGGGCCTGGTGCCCCACGCCTTCCCCAAC
>WFAB01004032.1:0-10205 GCA_018977245.1 Lethenteron camtschaticum
ACCCGACAACGTTCCTACCAGCTCCCTCCGCAGGAATGTGTTCATCATCACCACCATCACCATCATCACCATCATCACGTAGTAATCTATAGCAGCAGTCAAACCCTCTGAGCGCGTGGTGGTGGCGTCGATTCATAAATGTGGAGGGGAAAACCCGCGGAGGACGTGGAGAACAATGCACGCACTGAACACCATGGGGAGAGAGACACGCAGACTCCACATCTACAGCAGCAGCAGGCATCGTCAGGGTCGTGATGGAACCCACGACCTCCTGTAGATCAGGCGAGGTAGTCAACATCTCCTAGCCACCGTGATGATGATGATGAGAGAGAGAGACGCAAACTCCAAATCTACAGCAGCAGCAGGCATCGTCAGTGTCTGGATGGAACCCACGACCTCCTGTAGACCAGGCGAGGTAGTCAACATCTCCTAGCCACCGTGATGATGATGATGAGAGAGACGCAGACTCCAAATCTACAGCAGCAACAGCAGGCATCGTCAGGGTCGTGATGGAACCCACGACCTCCTGTAGACCAGGCGAGGTAGTCAACATCTCACAGCCACCGTGATGATGATGAGAGAGATACGCAGACTTCACATCTACAGCAGCAGCAGCAGGCATCGTCAGGGTCGTGATGGAACCCACGACCTCCTGTAGACCAGGCGAGGTAGTCAACATCTCCCAGTGTCTGGATGCAACCCACGACCTCCTGTAGACCAGGCGAGGTAGTCAACATCTCCCAGTGTCTGGATGGAACCCATGACCTCCTGTAGACCAGGCGAGGTAGTCAACATCTCGCAGTGTCTGGATGGAACCCACGACCTCCTGTATACCAGGCGAGGTAGTCAACATCTCCCAGTGTCGTGATGGAACCCATGACCTCCTGTAGACCAGGCGAGGTAGTCAACATCTCCCAGTGTCTGGATGGAACCCATGACCTCCTGTAGACCAGGCGAGGTAGTCAACATCTCCCAGTGTCGTGATGGAACCCACGACCTCCTGTAGACCAGGCGAGGTAGTCAACATCTCCCAGTGTCGTGATGGAACCCAGGACCTCCTGTAGACCAGGCGAGGTAGTCAACATTTCCCAGTGTCTGGATGGAACCCAGGACCCCTGTAGACCAGGCGAGGTAGTCAACATCTCCCAGTGTCGTGATGGAACCCACGACCTCCTGTAGACCAGGCGAGGTAGTCAACATCTCCCAGTGTCGTGATGGAACCCGCGACCTCCTGTAGACCAGGCGAGGTAGTCAACATCTCCCAGTGTCGTGATGGAACCCAGGACCTCCTGTAGACCATGGCGAGGTAGTCAACATCTCCCAGTGTCTGGATGGAACCCACGACCTCCTGTAGACCAGGCGAGGTAGTCAACATCTCCCAGTGTCGTGATGGAACCCGGGACCTCCTGTAGACCAGGCGAGGTAGTCAACATCTCCCAGTGTCTGGATGGAACCCACGACCTCCTGTAGACCAGGCAAGGTAGTCAACATCTCCCAGTGTCGTGATGGAACCCACGACCTTTTGTAGACCAGGCGAGGTAGTCAACATCTCCCAGTGTCTGGATGCAACCCACGACCTCCTGTAGACCAGGCGAGGTAGTCAACATCTCTCAGTGTCTGGATGGAACCCACGACCTCCTGTAGACCAGGCGAGGTAGTCAACATCTCCCAGTGTCGTGATGGAACCCGCCACCTCCTGTATACCAGGCGAGGTAGTCAACATCTCCCAGCGTCGGGATGGAACCCAGGACCTCCTGTAGACCAGGCGAGGTAGTCAACATCTCCCAGTGTCGTGATGCAACCCACGACCTCCTGTAGACCAGGCGAGGTAGTCAACATCTCCCAGTATCGTGATGGAACCCACGACCTCCTGTAGACCAGGCGAGGTAGTCAACATCTCCCAGTGTCGTGATGGAACCCACGACCTCCTGTAGACCAGGCGAGGTAGTCAACATCTCACAGCCACCGTGATGATGATGAGAGAGACACGCAGACTTCACATCTACAGCAGCAGCAGCAGGCATCGTCAGGGTCGTGATGGAACCCACGACCTCCTGTAGACCAGGCGAGGTAGTCAACATCTCCCAGTGTCTGGATGCAACCCACGACCTCCTGTAGACCAGGCGAGGTAGTCAACATCTCCAGTGTCTGGATGGAACCCATGACCTCCTGTAGACCAGGCGAGGTAGTCAACATCTCGCAGTGTCTGGATGGAACCCACGACCTCCTGTATACCAGGCGAGGTAGTCAACATCTCCCAGTGTCGTGATGGAACCCATGACCTCCTGTAGACCAGGCGAGGTAGTCAACATCTCCCAGTGTCTGGATGGAACCCATGACCTCCTGTAGACCAGGCGAGGTAGTCAACATCTCCCAGTGTCGTGATGGAACCCACGACCTCCTGTAGACCAGGCGAGGTAGTCAACATCTCCCAGTGTCGTGATGCAACCCACGACCTCCTGTAGACCAGGCGAGGTAGTCAACATCTCCCAGTGTCTGGATGCAACCCACGACCTCCTGTAGACCAGGCGAGGTAGTCAACATCTCTCAGTGTCTGGATGGAACCCACGACCTCCTGTAGACCAGGCGAGGTAGTCAACATCTCCCAGTGTCGTGATGGAACCCAGGACCTCCTGTAGACCAGGCGAGGTAGTCAACATCTCCCAGTGTCTGGATGGAACCCACGACCTCCTGTAGACCAGGCGAGGTAGTCAACATCTCCCAGTGTCGTGATGGATCCCGCGACCTCCTGTAGACCAGGCGAGGTAGTCAACATCTCCCAGTGTCTGGATGGAACCCACGACCTCCTGTAGACCAGGAAAGGTAGTCAACATCTCCCAGTGTCGTGATGGAACCCACGACCTCCTGTAGACCAGGCGAGGTAGTCAACATCTCCCAGTGTCGTGATGGAACCCACGACCTCCTGTAGACCAGGCGAGGTAGTCAACATCTCCCAGTGTCGTGATGCAACCCACGACCTCCTGTAGACCAGGCGAGGTAGTCAACATCTCCCAGTGTCTGGATGGAACCCACGACCTCCTGTAGACCAGGCGAGGTAGTCAACATCTCCCAGTGTCGTGATGGAACCCGCGACCTCCTGTATACCAGGCGAGGTGGTCAACATCTCCCAGTGTCGTGATGCAAGCCAGGACCTCCTGTAGACCAGGCGAGGTAGTCAACATCTCCCAGTGTCGTGATGGAACCCACGACCTCCTGTAGACCAGGCGAGGTAGTCAACATCTCTCAGTGTCTGGATGGAACCCACGACCTCCTGTAGACCAGGCGAGGTAGTCAACATCTCCCAGTGTCGTGATGGAACCCGCCACCTCCTGTATACCAGGCGAGGTAGTCAACATCTCCCAGCGTCGGGATGGAACCCAGGACCTCCTGTAGACCAGGCGAGGTAGTCAACATCTCCCAGTGTCGTGATGCAACCCACGACCTCCTGTAGACCAGGCGAGGTAG
The DNA here is from genome assembly GCA_018977245.1 of Lethenteron camtschaticum. NCBI lineage: Eukaryota > Metazoa > Chordata > Hyperoartia > Petromyzontiformes > Petromyzontidae > Lethenteron > Lethenteron camtschaticum. Next base: position 3,466 of record WFAB01004032.1, read on the forward strand.
TCAACATCTCCCAGTATCGTGATGGAACCCACGACCTCCTGTAGACCAGGCGAGGTAGTCAACATCTCCCAGTGTCGTGATGGAACCCACGACCTCCTGTAGACCAGGCGAGGTAGTCAACATCTCCCAGTGTCGTGATGGAACCCAGGACCTCCTGTAGACCAGGCGAGGTAGTCAACATCTCCCAGTGTCTGGATGGAACCCACGACCTCCTGTAGACCAGGCGAGGTAGTCAACATCTCCCAGTGTCGTGATGGATCCCGCGACCTCCTGTAGACCAGGCGAGGTAGTCAACATCTCCCAGTGTCTGGATGGAACCCACGACCTCCTGTAGACCAGGAAAGGTAGTCAACATCTCCCAGTGTCGTGATGGAACCCACGACCTCCTGTAGACCAGGCGAGGTAGTCAACATCTCCCAGTGTCGTGATGGAACCCACGACCTCCTGTAGACCAGGCGAGGTAGTCAACATCTCCCAGTGTCGTGATGCAACCCACGACCTCCTGTAGACCAGGCGAGGTAGTCAACATCTCCCAGTGTCTGGATGGAACCCACGACCTCCTGTAGACCAGGCGAGGTAGTCAACATCTCCCAGTGTCGTGATGGAACCCGCGACCTCCTGTATACCAGGCGAGGTGGTCAACATCTCCCAGTGTCGTGATGCAAGCCAGGACCTCCTGTAGACCAGGCGAGGTAGTCAACATCTCCCAGTGTCGTGATGGAACCCACGACCTCCTGTAGACCAGGCGAGGTAGTCAACATCTCCCAGTGTCGTGATGGAACCCACGACCTCCTGTAGACCAGGCGAGGTAGTCAACATCTCCCAGTGTCGTGATGGAACCCACGAACTCCTGTAGACCAGGCGAGGTAGTCAACATCTCCCAGTGTCGTCATGGAACCCACGACCTCCTGTAGACCAGGCGAGGTAGTCAACATCTCCCAGTGTCTGGATGGAACCCACGACCTCCTGTAGACCAGGCAAGGTAGTCAACATCTCCCAGTGTTGTGATGGAACCCACGACCTCCTGTAGACCAGGCGAGGTAGTCAACATCTCCCAGTGTCGTGATGGAACCCACGACCTCCTGTAGACCAGGCGAGGTAGTCAACATCTCCCAGTGTCGTGATGCAACCCACGACCTCCTGTAGACCAGGCGAGGTAGTCAACATCTCCCAGTGTCTGGATGGAACCCACGACCTCCTGTAGACCAGGCGAGGTAGTCAACATCTCCCAGTGTCGTGATGGAACCCGCGACCTCCTGTATACCAGGCGAGGTAGTCAACATCTCCCCAGTGTCGTGATGGAACCCACGACCTCCTGTAGACCAGGCGAGGTAGTCAACATCTCCCAGTGTCGTGATGCAACCCAGGACCTCCTGTAGACCAGGCGAGGTAGTCAACATCTCCCAGTGTCGTGATGGAACCCACGACTTCCTGTAGACCAGGCGAGGTAGGGGGAGGCTTACTCTTTGTTATTTATATTGCACATGGCGTGATGATTTTTTCTGTATTATAATTGTTTTATTATTGTATAATTGTATTATTGTATTATTATAATATTCTTTTATTAGTATATTATTATTTTATTATTACATTCTTATTTTATTATTGTATTATTATTGTAGTATTATGTAATTATTTTATTAATGTATTATATTAATTTGTATTTTATTGTTGTATTATTGTATTTTATTATTGTATTATTGTGTTTTCTTTTTATATTATTATATTTTAATATTGTATTATTATTGTGTTTTATTTTTGTATTATTATATTTTATATTGTATTATATTTGTATTTTATTGTATATAATTGTATTATAATTGTATTATTATTTTATTCTCATTTGGCTTCTACGAGATCGGGGCTCTCCGTGCGTTCCACGATCCCAGGAAGCATGAAACCGCTCGACCAACGTCGGGCCAACGTTCGTAACCGCGTCCCAACGTTTGCCGAACGTTGAGTCAACGTTTGTCGACAACGTTGAGTCAACGTTTGTCCCAACGTTTGCCGAACGTTGAGTCAACGTTTGTCCCAACGTAACTCAACGTTGACTCAACGTTTGTCCCAACGTTGAGTCAACGTTTGTCCCAACGTTTACTCAACGTTGAGTCAACGTTTGTCCCAACGTTTGCCGAACGTTGAGTCAACGTTTGTCCCAACGTTTGCCGAATGTTGAGTCAACGTTTGTCCCAACGTTTACTCAACGTTGAGTCAACGTTTGTCCCAACGTTTGCCGAACGTTGAGTCAACGTTTGTCCCCAACGTTGAGTCAACGTTTGTCCCAACGTTGAGTCAACGTTTGTCCCAACGTTGAGTCAACGTTTCCCGAACGTTGAGTCAACGTTTGTCCCCAACGTTGAGTCAACGTTTGTCCCAACGTTGAGTCAACGTTTGTCCCAACGTTGAGTCAACGTTTCCCGAACGTTGAGTCAACGTTTGTCCCCAACGTTGAGTCAACGTTTGTCCCAACGTTGAGTCAACGTTTGTCCCAACGTTGAGTCAACGTTTCCCGAACGTTGAGTCAACGTTTGTCCCAACGTTGAGTCAACGTTTGTCCCAACGTTGAGTCAACGTTTCCCGAACGTTGAGTCAACGTTTGTCCCCAACGTTGAGTCAACGTTTGTCCCAACGTTGAGTCAACGTTTCCCGAACGTTGAGTCAACGTTTGTCCCCAACGTTGAGTCAACGTTTGTCCCAACGTTGAGTCAACGTTTCCCGAACGTTGAGTCAACGTTTGTCCCAACGTCGTCGTCGCGTCCCCAGCGGTGTCGCCAGAGGGCGCTGCGCCGACGTTTCCCAACTCGCGACGAACTCGAAGTTCGTGAGCGTCGCGGCTTCAAGTGGAACTCACGAGTAGAAATATTTAAAAAATAAACTTAAAAAAAACACGCTGTTATGAGATTTACTAAAATATTTTAAAGAAACATTTCTGTTCAAGAACTTTGCATTGTAGATGTTTAAGTTACTGTTGTTGTAACTGACTAATAGGAAGATCGTCACATCGTAATTGAAGAACTCCACGACTCCAGGAAGTGGCCCCGAAGCTTCCCACAACGTACGGGGCCGTGGGCAATTAGAGTTGAGCCGAAACATAACATGTACAAAATAATGTTTAAAAATATACATTTTTAATTTTTAATGATAGAATATGGTATTGTCATCAGTATGACATAAGTATACCAAGTTTGTAGGCGATACCACATTGGGAAGTGGGTTAAAATTGAGTTACAAGATTTAAATAAAAGCATGTAAAAATACTCAGGCGGTCCCCGCACTTACGAACACCCCCACTTACGAACACCCCCACTTACGAGCACCCCCACTTACGACCACCCTGCACTTACGAGCACCCCCACTTACGAGCACCCCCACTTACGAACACCCCCACTTACGAACACCCCGCAGTTACGAACACCCCCACTTACGAACACCCCGCACTTACGAACACCCCCCACTTACGAGCACCCCCACTTACGAACACCCCCACTTACGAACACCCCGCAGTTACGAACACCCCCACTTACGAACACCCCGCAGTTACGAACACCCCGCACTTACGAACACCCCACTTACGAACACCCCGCACTTACGAACACCCCCACTTACGAACACCCCGCACTTACGAGCACCCCCACTTACGAACACCTCCACTTACGAACACCCCACACTTATGAACACCCCCGCGTACGAACACCCCACTTACGAACACCCCCACTTACGAACACCCCCACTTACGAACACCCCCACTTACGAACACCCCCACTTACGAACACCCCCACTTACGAACACCCCACTTACGAACACCCCCACTTGCGAACACCCCCACTTACGAACACCCCCACTTACAAACACCCCCACTTACGAACACCCCCACTTACGAACACTCCCTACTTACGAACACCACAGTTACAAACACTCACACTTACGAACACCCCGGACTTACGAACACCCCCACTTACGAACACCCCCACTTACGAACACCCCCATTTACGAACACTCCCACTTACGAACACCTCCACTTACGAACACCCCGGACTTACGTACACCCCACTTACGAACACCCACACTTACGAACACCCCGTACTTACGAACACCCCGCAGTTACGAACACCCCCACTTACGAACACCCCGTACTTACGAACACCCCGCAGTTACGAACACCCCCACTTACGAACACCCCCACTTACGAAGACCCCCACTTACGAACACCCCGCACTTACGAACACCCCCACTTACGAACACGCCCACTTACGAACACCCCGGACTTACGTACACCCCCACTTACGAACACCCCACACTTACGAACACCCCGTACTTACGAACACCCCGCAGTTACGAACACCCCCACTTACGAACACCCCCACTTACGAACACCCCAACTTACGAACACCCCCACTTACGAACACCCCCACTTACGAACACCCCACACTTACGAACACCCCGCACTTACGAACACCCCGCACTTACGAACACCCCACACTTACGAACACCGCATACTTACGAACACCCCACACTTACGAACACTCCCTACTTACGAACACCCCCTACTTACGAACACCCCCACCTACGAACACTCCCTACTTACGAACACCCCCACTTACGAACACCCCACTTACGAACACCCCTACTTACGAACACCCCCACTTACAAACACCCCCACTTACGAACACCTCGTACTTACGAACACCCCCACTTACGAACACCCCCACTTACGAACACCCCACACTTACGAACACCCCGCACTTACGAACACCCCGCACTTACGAACACCCCACACTTACGAACACCGCATACTTACGAACACCCCACACTTACGAACACTCCCTACTTACGAACACCCCCTACTTACGAACACCCCACCTACGAACACTCCCTACTTACGAACACCCCCACTTACGAACACCCCCACTTACGAACACCCCTACTTACGAACACCCCCACTTACAAACACCCCCACTTACGAACACCTCGTACTTACGAACACCTCCACTTAAGAACACCCCCACTTACGAACACCCCCACTTACGAACACCCCACACTTACGAACACCCCGCACTTACGAACACCCCGCACTTACGAACACCCCACACTTACGAACACCGCATACTTACGAACACCCCACACTTACGAACACTCCCTACTTACGAACACCCCCTACTTACGAACACCCCCACCTACGAACACTCCCTACTTACGAACACCCCCACTTACGAACACCCCCACTTACGAACACCACGCACTTACGAACACCTGAATTTACGAAAACCCCCACTTACGAACACCCCTACATACGAACATCACCACTTACGAACACCCCACACTTACGCACGAGCTTCCATAACAGATAATTTTTGTTGTCGTTGTTGTTGAAGCGTGACACCTCATACCGCTCACGGCGCTGCACTGGCCGTGTTCCCGCTAGCGTCGTGCGGACGGGAACAGAACCCGTTCGTAACTCGGGAACTGTCTCTAATAACCTCGCCTGGTATGCGGGAGGGCCTGGGTTCGATCCCGACCCTGACGATGAGCGCTGTTTGCGTGTCTCTCTCTTTCTCTTCCCCGTGGATGCGTGGATTTTCTCCCTCCACATTTAGAATCAACGTCACGCCTTTGGGGCCGTCCATAAATGACGTCACGCGATTTTAGACGATTTTTGACCCCCCCCCCCCTCGTCACACGGCGTCACACAAAGTCAGACCCCCCCCCTCAAATATGACGTCACAAAGCTCTGCCGCCCCCCCCCCCTAAAACCATATTTCCATTTTGAAAATAAACCATGCTTCAAATCGCTTTAAACTATTGACATTGTAGTGCGTATTTAATGTGGCGCTGCACTCTGATGTTGTAGGAGACAACATTTATTAGAAAGTATATTTAATTAAGTAGAACGTGTTGCTTATATTTATTTAAAGTTGCGCATTTTGATGTGACGTCACGTTTCTCAAACCCCAACCCCCCCCTCGTCACACATCGTCACAAATGTTTGACCCCCCCCCTCCCCCAGGTGCGTGACGTCATTTATGGACGGCCCCTTGACAGTTTTTGGCAACTGCCATACATTGCCACACGATGATGATGATGACGATGATGATGACGATTATGATGATGACGATGATGATGATGATGACGATGACGATTATGATGATGACGATTATGATGATGACGATGATGATGACGATGGTGACGATGATGACGATGACGATGGGGGTGGAGTGTCCGATGGTACAAAATACCCAGGCAGGTGCTTGGTTTTGGTGGGGCTGATGGTAAGGCCCCACCTCTTAGTGGCACGCTCCAGTCTCAGCAGCAGCGTCTCCAACTCCTCTTCTGAATGAGCAGCTATTACCAAATCATCGGCATACATAACGTGGTTGACCAATAGGGAGCCATCCCTTGATTGCACCCAGATGGAAATTCCCCCGGTACAGCTATTGAAGGCTTCACGAACTACGTGGTAGAAATAGATGTTAACTAATGTGGGAGCCAGAGGACATCCCTGTCGCACCCCAAGGTGAACAGGGAATGGCTCTGACTCCCGGCCACGTAGTTTTACCCGGGCCCGCTCACCATCATGAAGGTTCTTAATGATCGTGAGCAGAGGGTCAGGGACTCCGAAAGCACGAAGAACAACCCAGAGCCCAGTCCTACTGATGGTACCATAGGCCTTGACCAGGTCAATAAAGCAGAGATGTAGGTCTTGTTGGAATTCCCTACACCACCACCACCACCGTCACCACTCC
>WFAB01004033.1:0-10199 GCA_018977245.1 Lethenteron camtschaticum
CCCCTAACCCTTGAACCCTGAAAAGCGACCCTGAATCCCTGACCCCTGACCCCCAGGGCCTACCCGTTTGAGGCTGTAGCCCGCGTAGAAGATGATGGGGGGCAGCAGAATGTTGAAGAATACTTCGGGGTCAAAGGTCACCTGTGTGAGAGAGGGGTGGGGGAGGGGGGCATTGAAATTTGTGTCCCTCACCGACCACCAGTGTGTCTCCCATGTCCCNCACCTACCCCGTGTCTCTGTGTGTCTCTCCGTGTCTCTCCGTGTCCTTCACTTGCCTCCCGTGTCTCTCCGTGTCTCCCCGTGTCTCCCCTTCCTCCCCGTGTCTCCCCGTGTCTCCCCGTGTCTNCCCGTGTCTCCCCGTGTCCCCCCCNCCGTCTCCCCGTGTCTCCCCGTGTCTCCCCGTGTCTCCTCCCGTGTCTCCCCGTGTCCCCCCGTGTCTCCCCGTGTCTCCCATTCTCCCCCCGTGTCCCCCGTGTCTNCCCGTGTCTCCCCGTGTCTCCCCGTGTCTCCCCGTGTCCCCCGTGTCTCTCTATCCCCGTGTCTCCCCGTGTCTCTCCGTGTCTCCCCGTGTCTCCCCGTGTCTCCCCGCACCTTGTGCAGAGCGTCGTTGGGCCGCGTGTGCGGTGTGGGGGCCCCCCCCGTCGCTGGTGGGGGGCTCCACCTCCCGTTGGCGCGCGTACTCGTAGTAGCGGCCCCCACCTCCACCAGCAGCAGGGAGCCGTCGCCCCCCGCGCCAGCGCTGCCGCCGCTGCTGCTGCTGAGGTTGAGGCTGCAGTTGAGCAGGAAGTGGGCGTCCGTGGAGGAGCCAGGCAACCCGTAGCGCAGCACCACGCCCATCAGCAGGCCTGGCAACGGTGGGGGGGGGGCACGGTGGGGGCACGGTGGGGGCACGGTGGGGGCACGGTGGGGGCACGGTGGGGGGCAGGGGGGGGGCACGGTGGGGGGCACGGCGGGGGGGCACGGCGGGGGGCACACGGGGGGGGGCACGGCGGGGGCACGGTGGGGGGCACGGCGGGGGCACGGCGGGGGGCACGGTGGGGAGGCACGGTGGGGGCACGGCAGGGGGCACGGCGGGGGCACGGTGGGGGCAGGGTGGGGGCACGGTGGGGGTGGTATGGTGGGGGGGTACAGAGGGGTGGTACAGTNGGGGGGGGGGTGGTGAACTAAAGTATTTGGGTGACTGGAGATGGTGAATCTCCACGTGGCTCACGCTCACTCACTCAACCACTCCACTCTTCCTCATTGCTGCTGCTGCTGCTGCTGCCGCACCAACTTCCTCCTCGCTCGGCGCATTCCTCACAATCACCACCACGACCACAACCACGTACCACTGACGCCATCGCCGCCATCATCATTATCACAACCACAACAACCATCACCACCACCAACATCGTCATCACCACAATCACTACTACCACCACCACCATCATCACCACAATCAGTATTACCGGCACCAGCACCACCACAACCATGCATCATTGGTACCATCACCACCACCATCATCTCTACTCCCATCAGCACCACCAATACCACCACCAATACCACCACCAATACCAGCACCACCACCATCATCACCACCATCATCATCTCTACTCCCATCAGCACCACCAATATCAGCACCACCACCAATACCACCACCATCATCACCATCACTACTACCATCACTACTAACAGCACCACCACCATAACCACAATCACGACCATACCACCATCACCACGACCATCACTATCAACACAACCCTGTGTGTGTGTGCGTGTATCTGTGGAAGTATGCGTGTCTGCATCAGTGAGCATGTGTGTCTGAGTATGTCTGTGGGGAGTGGTGGAGCAGCGGTTAGCGCGCTGCACTATGAACCCGACGACCCGATTGTTTGATTCCCGCTCACGGCCATCAACACTACCAGTGGCGATTATCTGAACCGGTCCTGGGCCTCCCCTAGGTATACTCGGCCTCAAATGAGTACCTGGTGCTGTGTGTGTAGTCAACATCGCCAATGGGGAGACAAAGGCGGCCGGGCGTGGTGCTGGCCACCCACCTCCTCGTGTGCCATGCCTCATAGGTCCTACTCGCTAACAGCACTTGCCCCAACAGTCTGTTACAGGCTACACGGGGGATCTTTGTCTTTGTCTTTTTTTGTAGGTATTTCGTGTCATTAAATACTCCACCCCCTCAACTCGCCATGAATGATGGGGCAGTTGTGGAGACGTTCCCACACCTGGGCAGTGTGGCAGCAGCAGAGGTCTCACTCCGAATCAGTCGGGCGGCATTATCTTTTCATCGGCTGCGTAACGCTGCTGCGTGGAAACTACCTGGCCTGTCACTCCACACGAAGCTTCGGGTCTTCTCGGCCACAGTGACGCCCTCCCTTCTCTACGCTCGTGAAACGTGGACCCCCCTCTCTCGGAACATCTGCGCCGGTTAAGAAACATTCAGGCTGGCCTGCCTACCAGGCTGGATTGTGTGAGAAACTCGCAAATCCTTGAAAGATCTGGACAGTCTCCATCATCGGTGAGCTCCTCTGGCAGGCAATACTGCGTTGGCTGGGTCATGTAGCCCGCTTGCCCAGCAACCGCCTGCCCAGACAGCTTCTCACAACAACGAGCGGGCCGGCTAAAACACAGCAGGTTGGCACTGGTGGTGCATCGGCCATCTCAGTAGTCAACCCATGGCACCTGCCGGGTTTGTCATTTGATCTCTGCCAGCGAGCCGACAACACTTCACGTGGCCTCAAAGTGCACCTGGCCTGTCACGAGCGCCGTGGTGATGTCTCCGCTACTCTGTGGTGAATGTGTGTATTTGTGTGAATGTGTGTATTTGTGTGAATGTGTGTATTTNGGTGTGAATGTGTGTATTTGTGTGAATGTGTGTATTTGTGTGAATGTGTGTATTTGTGTGAATGTGTGTATGTGTGAATGTGTGTATTTGTGTGAATGTGTGTATTTGTGTGAATGTGTGTATTTGTGTGAATTGTGTTTTGTGTATTTGTGTATTTTGTGAATGTGTGTATTTGTGTGAATGTGTGTATTTGTTGAATGTGTGTATTTGTGTGAATGTGTGTATTTGTGTGAATGTGTGTATTTGTGTGAATGTGTGTATTTGTGTGAATGTGTGTATTTGTGTGAATGTGTGTATTTGTGTGAATGTGTGTATTTGTGTGAATGTGTGTATTTGTGTGAATGTGTGTATTTGTGTGAATGTGTGTATTTGTGTGAATGTGTATTTGTGTGAATGTGTGTATTTGTGTGATTGTTTGTATTTGTGTGAATGTGTGTATTTGTGTGAATGTGTGTATGTGTGAATGTGTGTATTTGTGCGAATGTGTGTATTTGTGTGAATGTGTGTATTTGTGTGAATGTGTGTATTTGTGTGAATGTGTGTATTTGTGTGAATGTGTGTATTTGTGTGAATGTGTGTATTTGTGTGAATGTGTGTATTTGTGTGAATGTGTGTATTTGTGTGAATGTGTATTTGTGTGAATGTGTGTATGTGTGAATGTGTGTATTTGGTGAATGTGTGTATTTGTGTGAATGTGTGTATTTGTGTGAATGTGTGTATTTGTGTGAATGTGTGTATTTGTGTGAATGTGTGTATTGTGTGAATGTGTGTATTTGTGTGAATGTGTGTATTTGTGTGAAGTGTGTATTTGGTGAATGTGTGATTTGTGTGAATGTGTGTATTTGTGTGAATGTGTGTATTTGTGTGATGTGTGTATTTGTGTGAATGTGTGTATTTGTGTTTTTTTTGTGTGAATTGGTATTTGTGTGAATGTGTGTATTTGTGTGAATGTGTGTATTTGTGTGAATGTGTGTATTTGTGTGAAGTGTGTATTTGTGTGAATGTGTGTATTTGTGTGAATGTGTGATGTGTGGGTGTATTTGTGTGTGTGTGTATTTGTGTGTGTGTGTATTTGTGTGAATGTGTGAATGTGTGTATTTGTGTGAATGTGTGTATTTGTGAATGTGTGTATGTGTGAATGTGTGTATTTGTGTGAATGTGTGTATTTGTGTGAATGTGTGTATTTGTGTGAATGTGTGTATTTGTGTGAATGTGTGTATTTGTGTGAATGTGTGTATTTGTGTGAATGTGTGTATTTGTGTGAATGTGTGTATTTGTGTGTGTGTGTATTTGTGTAATGTGTGTATTTGTGTGAATGTTGAATGTGTGTATTTGTGTTGTGTATTTGTGTAATGTAGTGTATTTGTGTGAATGTGTGTATTTGTGTGAATTGTGTCATTTGTAGTGAATGTGTGTATTTGTGTGAATGTGTGTATTTGTGTGAATTGTGTATTTGTGTGAATTGTGTATTTGTGTGAATGTGTTATTTGTGTGAATGTGTAGTATTTGTGTGAATGTGTGTATTTGTGTGAATTGTATTTGTGTGAATGTTGTATTGTGAATTGTGTATTTGTTGAATGTTGTATGTGTGAATTGTGTTGTGTGAATTGTNTACTTTGTATGAATGTGTGTATGTGTGAATGTGTGTATTTGTGTGAATGTGTGTANTTGTATGAATGTGTGTATGTGTGAATGTGTGTTTTGTGTGAATGTGTGTATTGTGTGAATGTGTGTATTTGTGTGAATGTGTGTATTTGTGTGAATGTGTGTATTTGTGGTGATTGATCGTTGTCCTTGTGTGTATGTGTCGTTGTGCGTCTGTGGTGGGGAGCAGTTGCGGCGGTACGCGCTGTGCTACGAACCCGCTGACCCGGTGATTCACTCAAAGCCACCACCAACAGCACCAGTGACGATTACTCTGAACCGGTCTTGGGGCCTCCCNAGGTCGACTCAGCCCCGGTTAATGATACCTGGGGGAGACAAAGGCGGCCGGGCGTGGTGCTGGCCACCACCCCTCGTGTGCCACAGCGCCGGTAGCCTTCATAGGTGCTGCTGCTACTCGCTAGCAGCACTTGCCCCTACAGTCTGTTAGAGGCTACACGGGGGATCTTCGTCTTTGCATTGACAGTAAATAACACTGCCAACAGCACAACCACAACAATGTGTGATTCTATCTGTGTGTGTCCGTGTGTGTGCACGCTTGTGTGTGTGTGTACGCTTGTGTGTGTGTGCACGCTTGTGTGTGTGTGCACGCTTGTGTGTGTGTGCACGCTTGTGTGTGTGTGCGTGTGTGTGTGTCCGTGTGTGTGTGTGTGCGTGTGTGCGTGTGTGCGTGTGTGGGTGTGTGTGTGCGTGTGCGTGTGTGTGCATGTGTGTGCGTGTGTGCGTGTGTGCGTGTGTGTGCGTGTGCACGCTTGTGGGTGTGTGTGTGCGTGTGCGTGTGTGTCCGTGTGTGTGCACGCTTGTGGGTGTGTGCGTGCGTGTGTGTGTCCGTGTGTGTGTGTGCATGTGTGTGTGTGCGCGTGTGTGTGTCCGTGTGTGTGCACGCTTGTGGGTGTGTGCGTGCGTGTGTCCGTGTGTGTGTGTGCGTGTGTGCGTGCGTGTGTGCGTGCGTGTGTGCGTGTGTGTGTGCGTGTGTGAGTGTGTGAGTGAGTGTGTGAGTGTGTGAGTGAGTGTGTGAGTGTGTGAGTGAGTGTGTGAGTGTGTGAGTGAGTGTGTGTGTGTGCGTGCGTGTGCGTGTGTGCGTGCGTGTGCGTGTGTGCGTGGGGAGCGGTCGTGTAGGGGTCAGTGCGCTGCGCTATAGACCCGGCGTCCCGAGTTCGATTCCCGCTCACGGCCAACACCAGTGACGATTGGAACCGGTCGTGGGCCTCCCCTACATCGTCTCAGCCTCAAATGAATACCTGGGGAGACAAAGGCGGCCGGGCGTGGTGCTGGCCACCCACCCCTCGTGTGCCACAGTGCCGGTAGCCTTCACAGGTGCTGCTAACAGCACTTGCCCCACAGTCTGTTAGAGGCTACACGGGGGATCTTTGTTTTTGTGTCTACAATAAATTATTAACAAAACCCCATGACCATAAGAGAAAGGGCACGTCAACCGGTAATAGATTCCTACTGTAAATCAGCCAAACAACCACAACATCCACGACAACCACAATCTACACGACAACCACAACACCACCACCAACCACATTACACCATCACACTGCCACCATCAACAACCTCAACCACTACCATAGTGGTGGTGGTGGTGGTAGTAGCGGTAGTGGTGGCAGTGATAGTAGTAGCAGTAGTAGTGGCAGTAGTGGTGGTAGTGATAGTAGTAGCGGTAGTAGCGGTGGTAGTAGCGGTGGTAGTAGCGGTAGTAGTGGCGGTAGTAGTGGCGGTAGTGGTGGTAGTGGTGGTAGTAGTGGTGGTAGTAGCGGTAGTAGTGGTGGTAGTAGTGGCGGTAGTAGTGGCGGTAGTGGTGGTAGTGGTGGTAGTGGTGGTAGTAGTGGTGGTAGTAGCGGTAGTAATGGTGGTAGTAGTGGCGGTAGTAGTGGCGGTAGTGGTGGTAGTGGTGGTAGTAGTGGTAGTAGTAGCGGTAGTAGTGGTGGTAGTAGCGGCGGTAGTGGTGGTAGTAGTGGTGGTAGTAGCGGTAGTAGTGGTGGTGGTGGTAGTGGTGGTGGTAGTGGTGGTAGTAGTGGTGGTAGTAGCGGTGGTAGTAGCGGTAGTAGTGGCGGTAGTAGTGGCGGTAGTGGTGATAGTAGTAGCGGTAGTAGTGGTGGTGGTAGTAGTGATTGTAGTAGTGGTAGTAGTAGTGGTGGTAATAGTAGTGGTAGTAGTAGTAGTGGTAATAGTAGTGGTAGTAATAGTGGTGGTTGTAATAGTGGTAGTGGTAGTAGTGGCGGTAGTAGTTGTGGTAGTAGTTGTGATAGTAGTTGTTGTGGTAGTAGTAGTGGTGGTGTTAGTAGTGGTAGTGGTGGTAGTTGTGGTAGTAGTTGTGGTAGTAGTTGTTGCAGTAGTAGTGGTGTTAGTAGTGGTAGTAGTAGTTGTGGTAGTAGTAGTGGTAGTAGTAGTTGCAGTAGTAGTGGTAGTAGTAGTGGTGGTAGTAATAGTGGTGGTTGTAATAGTGGTAGTGGTAGTAGTGGCGGTAGTAGTTGTGGTAGTAGTTGTGATAGTTGTTGTGGTAGTAGTAGTGGTGGTGGTAGTAGTAGTGGTGGTGTTAGTAGTGGTAGTGGTAGTAGTTGTGGTAGTAGTTGTGATAGTTGTTGTGGTAGTAGTAGTGGTGGTGTTAGTAGTGGTAGTAGTTGTTGCAGTAGTAGTGGTGACAGTGGTGATTGTTGTGGTAGCAGCAGCAGCGGCAGCGGCGATGGTGGTGGTTGTAGTGATAGGAGTAGCGGTAGTAGTAGTTGTTGCAGTAGTAGTGGTGTTAGTAGTGGTAGTAGTAGTTGTGGTAGTAGTTGTTGCAGTAGCAGTGGTGTTAGTAGTGGTAGTGGTGGTAGTTGTGGTAGTAGTTGTGGTAGTAGTTGTTGCAGTAGTAGTGGTGTTAGTAGTGGTAGTAGTAGTTGTGGTAGTAGTAGTGGTAGTAGTAGTTGCAGTAGTAGTGGTAGTAGTAGTGGTGGTAGTGGTGGTAGTAGTAGTTGCAGTAGTAGTGGTAGTAGTAGTGGTAGTAGTTGTTGTGGTAGTAGTATGGTGGTGTTAGTAGTGGTAGTGGTAGTAGTAGTGGTAGTAGTTGTTGCAGTAGTAGTGGTGTTAGTAGTGGTAGTAGTAGTTGTGGTAGTAGTAGTGGTGGTGTTAGTAGTGGTAGTGGTGGTAGTAGTGGTAGTAGTTGTTGCAGTAGTAGTGGTAGTAGTAGTGGTAGTAGTAGTGGTAGTAGTAGTTGCAGTAGTAGTGGTGGTAGTAGTGGTAGTAGTTGTTGCAGTAGTAGTGGTAGTAGTAGTGGTAGTAGTAGTTGTGGTAGTAGTAGTTGCAGTAGTAGTGGTGTTAGTAGTGGTCGTGGTGGTAGCAGCAGCAGCAGCAGCAGCGGCAGCGGCGGCGGTGGCGGTGGCGGCGACGGCGCCCACCGTAGATCATGGCCAGGCCGGTCTCGTGCAGGAAGCGGAATCGTCGGTGCTTGAAGAGCCAGATGGTGAGGATGGTGAGCGTGAGCAGCAGGATGAAGACGAGCAGCTCCGCGAGTCCTCGCGGTGGCTCTGCTCCGCCTGCAGCTCGCCCCCATCTCCTTCGCCTTCACGTCCACCTCCGCCTCCACCTTCACCTCCTGCTGCTGCTGCTGCTGCTGCTGCGATGACGGTGACGACGCCGCTGCTACTGCTGCTGCTGCCCCTGCTGCAGCGGCCGCAGCCACCACCGCCGTCGCCAAGATCACGGCCATGTCTGGGGGGAGAGGAGCGGGGAGACGGGACGGGGTGGTTGAGCAGGTGTTATAGAGGGTGGGGACGAGGTGGTGGTGGTGGAGGTGGTGGAGGTGGTGTAGTGGGTGGAGGTGGTGTAGTGGGTGGTGTAGGAGGTGTAGTGGGTGGGGACGAGGTGTGTAGTGGGTGGGGACGAGGTGGAGGTGGTGTAGTGGGTGGAGGTAGTGTAGTGGGTGGAGGTAGAGTAGTGGGTGGTGGTGGAGGTGTAGTGGGGGGGACGAGGTGGAGGTGGTGGTGTAGTGGGTGGAGGTGGTGGTGTAGTGGGTGGAGGTGGTGGTGTAGTGGGTGGAGGTGTAGTGGGTGGGGACGAGGTGGTGGTGGAGGTGTAGTGGGGGGGACGAGGTGGTGGTGGTGGTGTAGTGGGTGTAGGTGTAGTGGGGGGACGAGGAGGTGGTGGTGTAGTGGGTGGAGGTAGTGTAGTGGGTGGGTAGGAGGTGTAGTGGGTGGGGACGAGGTGGTGGTGGAGGTGTAGTGGGGGGGGACGAGGTGGAGGTGGTGGTGTAGTGGGTGGAGGTGTAGTGGGTGGGGACGAGGTGGTGGTGGAGGTGTAGTGGGTGGGGACGAGGTGGAGGTGGTGGTGTAGTGGGTGGAGGTGTAGGGGGGGGGACGAGGAGGTGGTGTAGTGGGGGGGGACGAGTGGAGGTGTAGTGGGGGGGACGAGGTGAGGTGGTGGTGTAGTGGGTGGAGGTGTAGTGGGTGGGACGAGGTGGTGGTGGAGGTGTAGTGGGGGGGACGAGGTGGAGGTGGTGGTGTAGTGGGTGGAGGTGTAGTGGTGGGGACGAGGTGGTGGTGGAGGTGTATGGGGGGGGACGAGGTGGAGGTGGTGGTGTAGTGGGTGGAGGTGTAGTGGGGGGGGACGAGGAGGTGGTGTAGTGGGGGGGGGACGAGGTGGAGGTGTAGTGGGGGGGGACGAGGTGGAGGTGGTGGTGTAGTGGATGGAGGTGTCGTGGGGGGGGACGAGGTGGAGGTGTAGTGGGTGGTGGTGGTGTAGTGGTCGTGGTGTAGTGGTGGTGGTGGTAGAGGTGTAGTGGGTCGTGGTGTAGTGGGTGGTGGTGGTGGTGTCGTGGGGGGAGACGAGGAGGTGGTGGTGGAGTGGACACGAGGTGGACATGAGGACAAGATGTAAATAGGTGGAGGCGATGAGGTGGAGTTCCGAGGAGGTGAACTTGACAAAGGTCTCGTGGGGGGGGGGGGGGTTGGGGGGGGTAGCGAGACAGAGAAGATGGAAACAGAGGAGGGGATGACGCAGCAGCGATGAGTTGAGGTGCTGGTGGTGGTGATGGTGATGTTGTGTGATGGTGATGATGATGTTGGGTGATGATGATGGTGGTGGTGTTGGTGATGATGATGTTGGTGGTGATGGTGATGATGGTGGTGATGATGATGATGGTGGTGGTGATGGTGATGATGTTGGTGATGATGATGATGATGGTGGTGGTGATGATGTTGGTGATGATGATGGTGGTGGTGATGGTGATGATGGTGGTGATGATGATGGTGGTGGTGATGATGATGATGATGGTGGTGGTGGTGATGATGATGGTGGTGGTGATGANGGTGGTGGTGGTGATGATGATGTTGGTGGTGGTGGTGATGGTGGTGGTGATGATGATGATGATGTTGGTGGTGATGTTGGTGGTGATGATGATGATGGTGGTGATGATGATGATGGTGGTGATGGTGATGATGTTGGTGATGATGATGGTGGTGGTGATGGTGATGATGGTGGTGATGATGATGGTGGTGGTGATGATGATGACGATGGTGGTGGTGGTGATGATGATGGTGGGGTGATGATGGTGGTGGTGGTGATGATGATGTTGGTGGTGGTGTGATGGTGGTGGTGAGATGATGATNGATGGTGGTGATGATGATGTTGGTGGTGATGATGATGGTGGTGGTGATGGTGATGATGGTGGTGATGATGATGGTGGTGGTGGTGGTGATGATGGTGTGATGATGATGGT
>WFAB01004034.1:0-10198 GCA_018977245.1 Lethenteron camtschaticum
ATACCCGTACCCTACCCGATACCCGTACCCTACCCGATACCCGTACCCTACCGATACCGTACCTTACCCGATACCCGTACCCTACCCGATACCCGTACCCTACCCGATACCCGTACCCTACCCGATACCCGTACCCTACCCGATACCCGTACCCTACCCGATACCCGTACCCTACCCGATACCCGTACCTACCCGATACCCGTACCCTACCGATACCCGTACCTACCATACCGTACCCTACCCGATACCCGTACCCTACCGATACCCGTACCCTGCCCGTACCCTACCCGATACCCGTACCCTTCCCGATACCCGTACCCTACCTGATACCCGTACCCTACCCGATACCCTACCTGATACCCGTACCTTACCCGATACTTGTACCCTACCGATACCCGTACCCTACCCGATACCCGTACCCTACCTGATGCCCGTACCCTTCCCGATACCCGTACCCTACCGATACCCGTACCCTTCCCGATACCCGTACCCTACCGATACCCGTACCCTACCCGTACCCTACCTGATACCCGTACCTTACCGATACTTGTACCCTACCCGATACCCGTACCCACCGATACCCGTACCCTANCCGATACCCGTACCTACCCGATACCCGTACCCTACACGATACCCGTACCCTACCCGATACCCGTACCCTACCTGATACCCGTACCCTACCCGATACCCGTACCCTACCCGATACCCGTACCCTACCCGTACCCTACCGATACCCGTACCCTACCGATACCCGTACCCTACCCGATACCGTATACACGATACCCGTACCCACCTGATACCGTACCCTANCCGATGCCCGTACCTACCGATACCGTACCCTANCCGTACCCTACCCNATACCCGTACCCTACGATACCCGTACCCTACCCGATACCCGTACCCTANCCGATACCCGTACCCTACCGATACCCCGTACCTACCGATACCGTACCCACCNATACCCGTACCCTACCGATACCCGTACCTACCGATACCCNACCTGATACTGACCCTACCCGATACCCGTACCCTACCCGTACNCTACCTGGTACCACCGATACCCGNACCCTACCCGTACCCTACCTACCGACCCGNCTNCCCGGNCGGGTACGGGTACGGTACCTATACTGGTAGTCACCTCCTCATTCCCTCTCTTCCAATTCCCGTAACCCACCGCTACCCGTATCTACCCGTACCCTACCGNTACNATACCCNACCCTGGTATCGGGTACGGGTAGGGTGGGTACGGTGGGTACCGGGTAGGTAGGGTCCGGGTACGGTANGGGTANNGGTNGGTACGTAGGGTANGGGTAGGGGGTACGGGTANGGTANGGTAGGGTAGGGTAGGTACGGGTANGGTACGGTANGGTACCGGGTANGGGTANGGTACCTGGGTACGGTAGGGTACGGGTAGGGTACGGGTAGGGTCACGGGGTGGTAGGGTACGGGTNGGTCCGNGTAGGTAGGGTNGGGTACGGGTNGGTNCAGCCNGGTANGGTCCGGGTACGGGTANGGTNTCGGGTGGTGGGTANGGTACGGGTNGGGTGGGTNGGGTGGGTGGGTAGGGTACGGGTACGGGTGGGTGGGTAGGGTCTGGGTACGGGTGGGTACGGGTGGGTGGGTCCAGGGTNCGGCCGGTGGGTANGGGTAGCGGGTACCCGTTTGCGACTGGTGGGCCGGGTGGGGGGTAAGGAATCAAAACCCGTTTGCGANCTCTGGTTGGTNGGTGAGTAAGTGGGTGCGGGGTGAGTGGGTGAGTGAGTAGTGGGTGANTGGGTGAGTGAGTGAGTTCGTGAGTGGGTGAGTGTGTGGGTGAGTGAGTGAGTGAGTTCGTGAGTGGTGAGTGGGTGGGTGAGTGAGTGAGTGAGTGGGTGAGTGCGTAGGGTGAGTGCGTGGGTGGGTGAGTGGGTGAGTGAGTAAGTGGGTGAGTAAGTGGTGCGTGGGTGAGTGGGTGAGTGGGTGAGTGGGTGGTGAGTGAGTGAGTTGCGTGAGTGGGTGAGTGGGTGGGTGAGTGAGTAGTGGGTGAGTGGCTGCGTGGGTGGGTGAGTGGGTGAGTGAGTGAGTGGGTGAGTAAGTGGGTGAGTGGGTGAGTGAGTGAGTGGGTGAGTAACTGAATTTGTGGGTGGGTGAGTGGGTGGGAGAGTTTGCGACCCTGGTGCGGACGGGTACGGTAAGGAATCAAAACCCTCTTGTTGGTTCTTTCAGTAAAGTCACGTAGAAGGGAAGTAATAAAATAATAAAATAATTCTCACGACGTTTCGGCCACAACGCAAGCAGCCGTCCTCAGGTGAAGAGCAGCCGTCCTCAGGTGAAGAACAGGTCTGTTAGACCTGTTCTTCACCTGAGGACGGCTGCTTGCGTTGTGGCCGAAACGTCGTGAGAATTATTTTATGTTTTATTTTTATTATTTTATTTTAATTTTATTGTTAAATGTTTTACTATTATTTTGTAATGGTTTATTTTTATTATTTTATTATTTTATTATGTTTTATTTTTATTATGATTTATTTGTATTATTTTATTATTATTTTATCTTTATTATTATTTTACTATGGTTTATTCTCATTATCTTATTAATATTTTATTACGGGTTATTTTATTATTTTATTATGTTTTTTATTTTTATTATTTTATTACTTCCCTTCTACGTGACGACTTTACCGAAAGAACCAAGAAGATGAATCCCTGCTGCAGTCACGAAAGAAGCTTCACATCGGAATCAAAACCCGTTTGCGACCTCTGGAACTGAAACATTCAACTCGTCAGCTGCTCCACGCTGGGCCAATTCGAGCAGCATCTTCCGGAAGACGCCACCGCCCGTTCAGTTGGAATCTTCGATCTTCCGGAAGACGCCACCCCCCCCGTTCACTTGGTCTCTTCCATCTTCCGGAAGACGCCACCGCCCGTTCAGTTGGAATCTTCGATCTTCCGGAAGACGCCACTCCCCTCAGTTCAGTTGGACTCTTCCATCTTCCGGAAGACGCCACCGCCCGTTCAGTTGGCATCTTCCGGAAGACGCCCACCCCCGTTCAGTTGGTCACTTGGTATCTTCCATCTTCCGGAAGACGTCTACCGCCCGTTCAGTTGGCATCTTCCGGAAGACGCCCACCCCCGTTCAGTTGGTCACTTGGACTCTTCCATCTTCCGGAAGACGCCCACCCCCGTTCAGTTGGCGTCTTCCGGAAGACGTCTACCGCCCGTTCAGTTGGTCTCTTCCGTCTTCCGGAAGACTCCTACTCCCACCCCCGTTCAGTTGGTATCTTCCGGAAGACCCCTCCCCCCGTTCAATTGGACTCTTCCATCTTCCGGAAGACTCCACCGCCCTCAGTTGGTATCTTCCGGAAGACGCCCACCCCCCGTTCAGTTGGACTCTTCCATCTTCCGGAAGACGTCTACCCCCGTTCAGTTGGACTCTTCCATCTTCCGGAAGACGCCCACCCCCGTTCAGTTGGTCCGTCTTCCGGCTGGTGTCTTCCATCTTCCAGAAGACGTCTACCGCCCGTTCAGTTGGTCTCTTCCGTCTTCCGGAAGACACCCTCCCCCCCCTCCGTCGTTCAGTTGGTATCTTCCGGAAGACGTCTACCGCCCGTTCAGTTGGATCTTCCGTCTTCCGGAAGACGCCCATGCCCCCCGTTCAGTTGGTCACTTGGACTCTTCCATCTTCCAACGTCTCCGCCCGTTCAGTTGGTATCTCCCGCCTCCCGCCATGTCCGCGCCAGCAGCGCACTACAACATCCAGCTTCCTGCGCGTCTACCGCCCGTTCAGTTGGTATCTTCCATCTTCCGGAAGACGTCTACCCCCTGTTCAGTTGATCTCTTCCGTCTTCCGGAAGACGTCCACCCCCGTTCAGTTGGACTCTTCCATCTTCCGGAAGACGCCCACCCCCGTTCAGTTGGTATCTTCCATCTTCCGGAAGACGCCCACCCCCCGTTCAGTTGGGTCCCCTGGTGTCTTCCATCTTCCGGAAGACGTCTACCGCCCGTTCAGTTGGCATCTTCCATCTCCGCATGTCCGCGCCAGCAGCGCACTACAACATCGAGCTGGTAACTGCGCGTCTACCGCCCGTTCAGTTGGTATCTTCCGGAAGACGTCTACCCCCGTTCAGTTGGGTCACTTGGACTCTTCCGTCTTCCGGAAGACGTCTACCCCCCGTTCAGTTGGGTCACTTGGTATCTTCCGGAAGACGCCCACCCCCGTTCAGTTGGACTCTTCCGTCTTCCGGCTGGTGTCTTCCATCTTCCGGAAGACGTCTACCGCCCGTTCAGTTGGCATCTTCCGCCTCCCGCCATGTCCGCGCCAGCAGCGCACTACAACATCGAGCTGGTGAACTGCGCGTCTCTGGGCGACTTGGAGCAGCAGCTGCAGGCGGCCGCCTCCTCCCACGAACTCGGCGAGACCGCGAGCGTCGTGGAGGCGGTCGAGGCGGCTGCAGTTGCCGTTGCTGAGCACGGTCAGTGAGTGCTGATGGTGGTGGTGGTGGTAATGGCGGACTTGTTGGTGGTGATGATGATGTTTTTTTTGGGGCTTCTACCTCTGCCGGTTTCGGAAGAGTCTTCCGGAAGATTGTGTTTTTGGAATGTTGGGATTTGGAAAAAATTTTTTTTGAAATTTTTTTTGATTTTTTTGATTTTGATTGTAAAGTTTTCGTGACTGCANGGGTACATCTTCTTGGTTGTTTCGGTAAAGTCGTAAGGTATAAAAGAAATAATNAAATAATACAAATAAAACATAATAAAAATAATAAAATAATAAAAATAAAACATAATAAAAATANTAAACATAATAAAATAATAAAATAAAACATAATAAAATACAATTCTTACGACGTTTCGGCCACAACGCAAGAGCGTCCTAGGTGAAGAACAGGTCTGTCTGAATGACAGCTATTCAATCATCATCATCAAATCAACATCATCAACNTATACAACATACAATCATCATCATNAACATCATCATTAACAACCATCAATCATCATAACAACAACATCATCAATCATCATCATTCATCATNATCAACATCATCAACATACACCACCATCATTAACAACATCATCTACAACAACATCATCATCATCATCAACATCATAACATCATCATCAACATCATCNACATCAACAACATCATCATCAACATCAACATCATCATCATCACATTAACATCAACATCATCAACATCATCATTAACATCAACATCATCATCAACATCTTCATCATCATCAACATCATCATCATCACCATCATTAACATCATCATCACCAACATCATNAATATCATCATCATCATCATCTACAACATCATCATNATCATCATNATCATTATCATCATTAACATCACCAANATAAACAANATCATCATNAATATCATCATCAACATCATCTACAACATCAAACATCATCATCAACATCATCATCAACATCATCATCAACATCAACATCATTAACATCATCATCAACATCGTTCTCAGGTGAAGAAACAGGTTATTTATTTTATTACTTCCCTTCTACGTGACGACTTTACCGAAAGAACCAAGAAGATGAATCCCTGCTGCAGTCACGAAAGAAACTTTAAATCGAATTTCGCGTGGGATAGAAAATAAAAAAATAGTTTTCATAATGTTTTTTTTGAATTTAAAATGTAAATATTTTATTTTCATTTCATTTAAAATTTTCTAAATATTGTATAGCACTACCTACTAACTCTACAGTAGCTACACTATGAAACATCTCTTTTAGCAGTGCCAAATTATAGTAGTAGGTGTTTACCCTTTTAAACTGCTACAAAACTGACACCTTTATACAAAAGGCATCGTGGTTATTGCAAACATGATGCCTTGTGTATAAAGGTGTCAGTTTTGTATCTTCTGGAAGATTTTACATCTTCCGGAAGATTTTACATCTTCTGGAAGGGTAGACATCTTCCGGAAGATTATGCATCTCGTTTGTGATCTTCCGGAAGATTTTGCATCTTCTGGAAGATTTTACATCTTCTGGAAGTTTTACATCTCGTTTGTGATCTTCCAGAAGATTTTACATCTTCTGGAAGTTATACATCTCGTCTGCCATCTTCCGGAAGATTTTACATCTTCTGGAAGATTATACATCTTCTGGAAGATTATGCATCTCGTTTGCCATCTTCCGGAAGATTTTACATCTTCCGGAAGATTTTTCATCTTCTGGAAGACTATACATCTTCTGGAAGATTGCACATCTCGTTTGTGATCTTCCGGAAGATTTTGCATCTTCTGGAAGATTTTACATCTTCTGGAAGATTATGCATCTCGTTAGCCATCTTCCGGAAGATTTTACATCTTCTGGAAGATTTTACATCTTCTGGAAGATTATGCATCTCGTTTGCCATCTTCCGGAAGATTTTACATCTTCCGGAAGGGTAGACATCTTCTGGAAGATTTTAATCTCGTTTGTCATCTTCCGGAAGATGTTACATC
The DNA here is from genome assembly GCA_018977245.1 of Lethenteron camtschaticum. NCBI lineage: Eukaryota > Metazoa > Chordata > Hyperoartia > Petromyzontiformes > Petromyzontidae > Lethenteron > Lethenteron camtschaticum. Next base: position 6,446 of record WFAB01004034.1, read on the forward strand.
TTCCGGAAGATTATGCATCTCGTTTGTGATCTTCCAGAATGTTTCATCTTCCGGAAGATTATACATCTTCTGGAAGATGTTACATCTTCTGGAAGAGTAGACATCTTCTGGAAGATTGTGCATCTCGTTTGTGATGTGGAATTGTCTAAATAAGAGTCTACATCTTACAGGACTTTATAAATACGATTATGAATAAGATTATACATCAACATGAAGTGTATAAATAAGTAAGTAAGATCATACATCAATGAGAAGTGTGTGACTATAGTATAATCTTACGGAAGACGAGAAATTATTGAGATTTAGAATCTTCCAGAAGATGTAAATTTAGAACGTTTTATTTTTATAATTTTATTATTTTGTAATAATAAAAATAAACATAATAACATGTAGTATGTACATTTTTTGTTATTTTATTATTTCCATTCTAATAATTTAATTTGTATTTTTATTATTTTATTATTTCCATTCTAATCAAAATATTTTTTATTTTTGTTATTTTATTATTTCCATTCGACGTGAAAAAATGTATTATGTTGTATTTTTATTGTTTTATTATTTCCATTCTAATAAAACAATGTTTATTTATTATTTTATTATTTCCATTCTACGTGCTAAAATGTATTATGTTGTATTTTTATTGTTTTATTATTTCCATTCTAATAAAAAAAATGTTAATTTTTTATTATTTTATTATTTCCATTCTACGTGACGACTTTACCGAAAGAACCAAGAAGATCAACTTTAAATAATTCCTGCGGAGGGAGCTGGTAGGAACGTCGGACTGCCGGGTCAATGGCCTGCAGGGTCAACGGCCACGGCAATGTGGGGTATACAGCAAATATGGGCGACTGTGAGGGCGGCACAAGCCGGTAGTGAGTTGGTGAAACGTTGAGTTTTATAAGGGCACCACGGGGTGACCAGCCCTCCCCACCCAGCCCCACCCCTCCCACCCAGCCCCTCCCACCCAGCCCCACCCCTCCCCACCCAGCCCCACCCCTCCCCACCCTCCCCACCCAGCCCTCCCCACCCAGCCCCACCCAGCCCACCCTCCCACCCTCCCCACCCCCACCCAGCCCCACCCAGCCCCTCCCCACCCAGCCCTCCCACCCTCCCCANCCCTCCCACCGCCCTCCCCACCCAGCCCTCCCCACCCCTCCCCACCAGCCCACCCTCCCACCCTCCCCACCCTCCCCACCCCACCCAGCCCACCCAGCCCCTCCCCACCCTCTCCACCTCCCACCCTCCCCACCCCACCCAGCCCTCCCAGCCCCTCCCCACCCAGCCCCACCCTCCCACCCTCCCACCCCCACCCAGCCCCTCCCACCCAGCCCACCCTCCCCACCAGCCCCTCCCTCCCACCCAGCCCCTCCCCACCCAGCCCCACCACCCCAACAATACTATTGTGAATTGTGAATAATATTATACATCTTTCGGAAGATGCCACGGTGGCTAGGAGATGGGTCTCTGTGGGTCTCTGTGGGGTCTCTGTGGGTCTCTGTGTGTCTCTGTGAGTCTCTGTNGGGTCTCTGTGGGTCTCTGTGGGTCTTTGTGAGTCTCTGTGGGTCTCTGTGAGTCTCTGTGGGTCTTTGTGAGTCTCTGTGGGTCTCTGTGGGTCTCTGTGTGTCTCTGTGGGTCTCTGTGGGTCTCTGTGGGTCTCTGTGGGTCTCTGTGTGAGTCTCTGTGTCTCTGTGTCTGTGGGTCTCTGGGTTCTGTGGGTCTGTGGGTCTCTGTGGGTCTATCTGAGTCTCTCTGTGGGTCTCTGTGGGTCTCTGTGGGTCTTTTGTGATGGGTGTGGGTCTCTGTGGGTCTCTGTGGGTCTGGTCTCTGTGGGTCTCTGTGGGTCTCTGTGGGTCTGACTCTGTGGGTCTCTGTGTCTCTGTGGGTCTCTGTGGGTCTCTGTGGGTCTCTGTGGGTCTCTGTGGGTCTTTGTGAGTCTCTGTGGGTCTCTGTGGGTCTCTGTGGGTCTCTGTNGGGGTCTGTGGGTCTTTGTGAGTGTGGGTCTCTGTGGGTCTCTGTGGGTCTGTGGGTCTCTGTGGGTCTTTGATGTGGGTCTCTGTGGGTCTCTGTNGGTCTCTGTGTGTCTCTGTGGGTCTCTGTGGGTCTCTGTGGGTCTCTGTGGGTCTCTGTGGGTCTCTGTGAGTCTCTGTGTGTGTGTCTCTGTGGTCTTTGTGAGTCTCTGTGGGTCTCTGTGGGTCTCTGTGGGTCTCTGTGGGTCTTTGTGGGTCTCTGTGGGTCTCTGTAGGTCTCTGTGAGTTTGTGTGCATCTCTGTGAGTCTCTGTGGGTCTGTATTGGTCTCTGTGGGTCTCTGTGGGTCTCTGTGAGTCTCTGTAGGTTTGAGTCTCTGTGGGTCTCTGTGGGTCTGTGTGTCTGTGTCTCCGTGTCCCCGTGTCTCCGTGTCTCCGTGTCCCGTGTCTCTGTGGGTCTCCGTGTCTCTCTGTGTCTCCATGTGTCTGTGTCTCTGTGTGTCTGTGTCTCACTGTGTCTCTGTGTCTCCGTGTCTCCGTGTCTCTGTGTGTGTCTCGGTGTGTGTGTCTCNGTGTGTGTCTCTGTGTCTGTCTGTGTGTGTCTCTGTGTGTGTCTCTGTGTCTGTGTTCTGTGTCTGTGTGTGTCTGTGTCTGACAGCACTGTGTCTCTGTCTCACCGTGCTCCGTGTCTCAGACCGTGNCCCGTGTCTNTGTCTCACCGTGTCTCCGTGTCTCAGCAGAGAGTGACACGACGGTGAGCACGTGGATCGTGGGGGCCGTGGTACAAGATGAGCTCCAACGTGAGACTCACACTCACTCACTCACCACTCACTCCTCACTCACTCACCAGCTCGCTCACTCACTCAGTCACTCANTCATTCACTCACTCACTCAGTCAAACCNCACTCACTCAACNGTCACTCACCNACTCACTCAGTCACTCACCGGCAACTCACTCACCACTCACTCACTCACTCACCAACTCACTCACCACCAACTCACTCACCAACTCACTCACCACTCACTCACCACTCACCAACTCACTCACCACTCACCAANCACTCACCACTCACACTCACTCACACTCACTCCAAACTACTCACNTCACCACTCACTCACCACTCACTCACCCACTCACCAACTCACTCACACCACTCACCAACTCACTCACCACCTCATCACCACTCAGTCACCTACTCCTCACCCTACCACTCACTCACCACTCACTCACGCACTCCCACCAACTCACTCCACCACTCACTCACCAACTCACTCACCACAACTCACTCACCAACTCACTCACCAACTCACTCACCACCTCACCAACTCACTCACCAACTCACTCACCAACTCACTCACCCCAACTCACCAACTCACTCACCAACTCACTCATCACCAACTCACTCACCAACTCACTCACCAACTCACACATCACCACCACTCACCAACTCACTCACCACCTCACTCACCAACTCACTCACCAACTCACCAGTCACTCACCAACTCACTCACTCACTCACTCACTCACCAACTCACTCACCAACTCACTCACTCACCATCACTCACCAACTCACTCACCAACTCACTCACCAACTCACTCACCAACTCACCCCCTCACTCACAACCTCACTCACCAACTCACTCACCAACTCACCCAACTCACTCACTCACACTCACCAACTCACTCACCACTCACTCACTCATCACCACCACAACCTCACTCNCNACTCCACCACTCNCCAGACAGGTGAGGAACTCCACTCACTCACACTCACCAACTCACCA
>WFAB01004035.1:0-10170 GCA_018977245.1 Lethenteron camtschaticum
GAAATAATAAAATAATTTTAAAATAAAACATTCAATATATTTATCGTGTTTTAATAAAATTATTTTAAATAAAACATAAAATAATTGTAGTGTTTCATTTTTATTCTTTTATTACTTCCCTTCTACGTGACTTTACCGAAAGAACCAAGAAGATGAATCCCTGCAGTCACGAAAGCTTTACATCGAAATGTATACACGCGTTCATTAACAAGTGTAAATAATGATAAAAATAGACTTTTAGAACGAGTCCGCATAGGACGATTTGTGTCGTGGTGGCGATGCGTCAACAAACATCGTCACAGAAGTTAATTATTATTTACGTAAGATTACAACAACAACAACATCGTAAACAATTGTAAACTGTAGTGCGCTACGACTTGGTAGCTCAGCCGATAGCGATCAGATCAGATCCACTGCGGCATGAAGCAGTGGGCCAGCTCACTTCACGTTGGCGTGAGAGCATAGAAGTACGTGACAACATAAACAACAACATAAACAACAACAAAACAACAAATAAACAACACAAACAACAACACCAACAACACCAACAACAACACAACAACAACACAAACACAACACAAAAAACACAACAACAACACAAACAACAACAACACAAACAACACCAACAACAACACAAACACAACACAAAAACAACAACACAAACAACACAAACAAACAAAACAAACCAACAACAAACAAAACACAACAACAAACAAACAACAAAAACAACCCACAAACAACACAAACAACACAAACAAACAACAACACCAACAACACAAACAACAACACAAACAAACACCAACAACAAACAACCAAACAAACCAAACAAAACAAAACAAACAACAACACAAACAACCCAACAACAACACAACAACACCACAACACAAACAACAACACAAACACCACAAACAACACAAACACAAACCACCAACAACAAAACCCAACACAAACCAACACAAACAACACCAACAACAACACAACAAACAACACAAACAACAACACAAACAACAACACAAACAACAACACAACAACAACACAACAACAACAAACAACAACAACACAAAACAACACAAACAACACAAACAACAACACAAACACAAACACAACAACAACACAAACAACACAAACAACAACACAAACAACACCAACAACACAAACAACAACACAAACAACAACACAAACAACAACACAACAACAACACAAACAACACAAACAACACAAACAACAACAACACCAACAACAACACAACAACAACACAAACAACACCAACAACAACACAAACAACAACAACAAACAAAACAAACAACAACACAAACAACCCAACAACAACCAACAACACCACAACACAAACAACCACAAACACCAACAACAACACAAAACAACACACCAACAAACAACAACACAACACCAAACAACAACACAACAACACCAACAACAACACCAACAACAACACAAACACCAACACAACAAACAAACAACCACAAACAAAACACAACAACACCAACAAACAACAACACCAACAACAACACAAACAACAACAACACCAACAACAACACCAACAACAACAACACAAACAACACCAAACAACAACACAAACACAACACCAACAAACAAAACACCAACAACAACAAACCAACAACACCAACAAACACAAACACCAACAAACCAACACAAACAACAACAACACAACAACACCACCACAACACCAACAACAACACCACCAACAACAACACCCCAACAACACAACAACAACACAACAACACCGCCGAGGAGGCCACGTGTGTGGGTGTGTGTGGTATGAGTAGGCGGCCTACAGGAGAGAGCGAGTGGAGCGAGTGGAGAGAGACACTTTGACAACAACACCAACACCACCAACAACACCAACACCACCAACAACAACAACCCCAACAACAACACAACAACAACAACACAACAACACCGCCGAGGAGGCCACGTGTGTGGTGTGTGTGTGTGTAGGCGGCCTACAGGAGAGAGCGAGTGGAGAGAGACACTTTGACAACAACACCAACACCACCAACAACCCCAACAACAACCCCAACAACACCAACAACACCAACAACACCAACAACAACAACACAACAACACAACAACAACAACACCGCCGAGGAGGCCACGTGTGTGGTGTGTGTGTGTAGGCGGCCTACAGCAGAGAGAGTGCGAGACACTTTGAGTTGGCGCCCGTATCGGGACTCACAACTTAGGCCTGTAGCTACAGCGGCCACGAGGGAAGCGAGAAACATCAACCCAACGATGATGATGATGGTGATGTTGTTGTTGTTGATGATGTTGTTGATGTTGTTGTTGATGTTCACCTTGTAAAAGGCGCCCGTATCGGGACTCACAACTTAGGCCTGTAGCTACAGCGGCCAACAGCAACAACAGCAGTACGAGGAGGGGGAACGCGAGAAACCTCAACCCAGCGATGACGATGTTGATGATGGTGATGATGTTGTTGATGATGTTGTTGTTGATGATGATGTTGTTGTTGTTGTTGATGTTGTTGTTCACCTTGTAAAAGGCGCCGTTAGATCCCCGCACTTCCACTGCCAACTCCTCCATGGCGCGTGCGGCCTGGCCCCGCCCCCCTCCGTGGCTCCGCCCCCTCCAGGCCACGCCCCCTTCAGGCACCGCCCCCTCCAGGCCCCGCCCCTTCCAAGACACGCCCCCTCCGTGGCCACGCCCCCTTCCAAGCCACGCCCTTTCCGTGGCCCCGCCCCCTCCAGGCCCCGCGCCCCCATTCAGGCCCCGCCCCCTTTTAAGCCACGCCCCTTCCCGGCCCGCGCCCCTCCGTGGCCCCGCCCCCTCCGTGCCCCGCCCCCTCTGTGGCCCCGCCCCCCTCCGTGGCCCCGCCCCCTCCAGGCCCCGCCCCCCTCCAGGCCCCGCCCCCACAGTACTATGGACTGTACTCGTTTTCTTGGTTCTTTCGGTAAAGTCACGTAGAAGGGAAGTAATAAAATAATAAAAATAAAAACATCGTAAAATAATTATTTTATTTATAAAATAATAAAAATAAAACATCATTAAATAATTATTTTATTTATAAAATAATAAATAAAACATCATAAAATAATTATTTTATTTATAAAATAATAAAAATAAAACATCATAAAATAACTATTTTATTTATAAAAATAATAAAAATAAAACATCATAAAATAATTATTTTATTTATAAAATAATAAAAATAAAACATCATAAAATAACTATTTTATTTATAAAATAATAAAAATAAAACATCATAAAATAATTATTTTATTTATAAAATAATAAAAATAAAACATCATTAAATAATTATTTTATTTATAAAATAATAAAAATAAAACATCATAAAATAATTATTTTATTTATAAAATAATAAAAATAAAACATCATAAAATAATTATTTTATTTATAAAATAATAAATATAAAACATCATAAAATAATTATTTTATTTATTAAATAATAAATAAAACATTTTAAAATAATAAAAATAAAACATAATAAAATAATTATTATAAATAAAATAATTATTTTATTATGTTTTATTTTTATTATTTTATTACTTCCCTTCTACGTGACTTAACCGAAAGAACCAAGAAGATGAATCCCTGCAGTCACGAAAGCTTTAAATCGAAATTTAACGGTACTCGTTGTTTTCGGTAAAGTCACGTCGGTGAGAACGAAACAAAACGAACAGCTCTCTTCATACGCGACAGTCATTTTGCTGGAGCAGTCACCACCTGATGACGGATGCTTGTGTTGCTTCCGAAACGTCGTGATTGATTTAAATTTTTATTTAATTTTGCTTTCACCTCCGTGATTGGTCCACACTAGAGCAGAGGTCGCAACCGGGTACCCGATACCCGTACCCTACCCGATACCCGTACCCTACCCGATACCCGTACCCTACCCGATACCCGTACCCTACCCGATACCCGTACTCTACCTGATACCCGCACCCTACCCGATACCCGCACCCTACCCGATACCCGCACCCTACCTGATACCCGTACCCTAACCGATACCCGTACTCTACCTGATACCCGTACCCTACACAATACCCGTACCCTACCCGATACCCGTACCCTACACGATACCCGTACCCTACCTGATACCCGTACCCTACCCGATACCCGTACCCTACACGATACCCGTACTCTACCAGATACCCGTACCCTACCCGATACCCGTACCCTACACGATACCCGTACCCTACCCGATACCCGTACCCTACCCGATACCCGCACCCTACCCGATACCCGTACCCTACCCGATACCCGTACCCTACACGATACCCGTACCCTACCCGATACCCGTACCCTACCCGATACCCGTACCCTACACGATACCCGTACCCTACCCGATACCCGTACCCTACCCGATACCCGTACCCTACCCGATACCCGTACCCTACCCGATACCCGTACCCTACCCGATACCCGTTACCCTACACGATACCCGTACCCTACCCGATACCCGTACCCTACACAATACCCGTACCCTACACGATACCCGTACCCTACCCGATACCCGTACCCTACCCGATACCCGTACCCTACCTGATACCCGTACCCTACACGATACCCGTACCCTACCCGATACCCGTACCCTACCCGATACCCGTACCCTACCCGATACCCGGCTACCCGTACCCGGCCGGGTACGGGTAGCCGGGTAGGCCGTGAGTCACTGGTGAGTCACCGTTTGTCACTCATTTCCCAACGTCTTGTCTCTTCTCACAATTCAAGTTCCTAGAATCAACCCACCCGCGCCTGTGTCGGGGTCGCTAGCCCCCGAGATCCCTCCCTCGATAATGCTAACGGCCGGGCTAACATCATCGATCGCCCCCCCCGCTGCTAAGCGAACCGCTGCTGGGTTCCTCACCCATGGTGTGGGAGCCGTCGCCCGAGGATTCCCCTCCACCGCGGGTCCGCGTAGTAGGCATGGTTAGATACCGCGTAGTATTATGTCCCCTTTACGCTACCACGATACCTCCCTTTCTTAATCGCGTACCTGCGACCCACACGGAGCGAACGTACGCACACACACACACACACCGCTTCGTGCACTCCAACTCCACACTGACTACTCAAGTTGCGATCGCGCACCTGTATCACACACGGAGTGAGCACACACGACACCCACTCTCGCACCGCTCTGCGCAGCGCTCCCCCGGGGCGATCCGCAGCGCCACAGGATCACTGCGTACACACGCGCACCCACACGCTCACACTGCACGACAAGATCACGCGAGACCACGCTTCGCTATTAATGATTTATTATATGCTACCTGCGAATTGATGTTGAATCAGTGAGTCGACGAGGCTGGCCTATTCCACCCAAACCTGTACCTATTCCCTATTTATCGGCTTACGCTACCCTACTTCACCTCCCCACTCACTGTTTGGTGCCCGCGGAGGTTCGCTGCTCTCTGCGCTAACAGCGTACCTCGATGCGTCGCACGGACGTCCGGGTCGCTGGCTGGAGCTGCTGCTGATCCACTGGCCTGGAGAGAAGAGAGCTATTTCCCCTCTGCGCCCCTCTATTTATCCTCCCTACCTCAAAGGGGATGCTGCGCTAAACAATGGGCTCGCGATCCTCTGGCACGCGCACGGCGGTTCTGGGCGCTGTTGATATGCTAATCAGTGTGCTGCGTGCAAGGCGTAAATCCTAATTAATCCCTTACCCTTCCTAACAATGGGGCCTGCGCGCTCAAGCGTAATGATCCCAACCCTCCATGACTATCCGCCAGAGCCCATGCGGTCCCGCTATTCATGCTGTCCCCTCCCTCCTCCGCCTGTCTCGTCGACTCGTGGGGGTGTGTGTGGGGGGAAAATGCGCCTCAACCGCGGTGGCCGAATGCCCCACGCCGCGACCCACACCATATTAAGGCCGGTCGCAGCGCCGCGGTGCCACGTAGCACGGGGGAGGTCGTCCAATTCCCTGATCGCCGGAAACTGTGAGAGTTAACCCTGATAAGGGTTTCTCGGATAAAAACCGGTCGGCCAGGTAACCTCCCCTTCCAGCTCTGTGGGTGGGGAAAAATGCGTGCGGGTGTGTTCATGTGAGGTGAGGTGAGGGGGGACGCGGGGTTGGCTCCGTTGCTTGGTGGTGGCGAGGTCGGGGATTTGGGCGACTGCCGAATGGCTTCGTGGCGGCGGGCATCACACCTGCAACAACAAGGCTTCATCCCAGAGGTCGCAATCGGGGTACCCGATACCCGTACCCTACTTGTACCCGGCCGGGTACGGGTAGGGTCCGGGTACGGGTAGGGTACGGGTACGGGTAGGGTACGGGTACGGCCGGGTACGGGTAAGGAATCAAAACCCGTTTGCGACCCTCTGCACCAGAGACAACTTTCTTTCGTCTCAAATGGTGTTAGACCAGACGATGCTAAAAGGCGCCTTTCGCAGCTACCAGGACAGCATCACGAGGACATGATGGGAGACTACATTCAGAGGCCGATTGGTGAAAGTGATTTCGAGTGTAATCGTAAATCTCGAAAAACTACTCGCTTAGAAATCTTTTGCCAGTAATTTTAGTATTAATACCGGTAGGATCCTACTGGTTACACCAGCCCACAGGGGATTATTGTGTCCGTCCGTCCGTCGTGCATCCAAAAATGGGAGGGGTTGGGCTGGGTGGAGAGGGGGGGTAGGGAGGGGGCTGGGTGAGGAGGGTGGGGTGGGGCTTTGTGGGGAGGGGCTGAGTGGGGCTGGGTGGGGAGGGAAGGGTGGGGCTGGGTGGGGCTGAGAGGGGAGGGAGGGGCTGGGTGGGGAGGGTGGGGCTGGGTGGGGAGGGTGGGGCTGGGTGGGGAGGGTGGGGCTGGGAGGGGAGGGAGGGGCTGGGTGGGGAGGGTGGGGCTGGGAGGGGAGGGTGGGGCTGGGTGGGGAGGGTGGGGCTGGGTGGGGAGGGTGGGGCTGGGTGGGAGAGGAGGGGCTGGGTGGGGAGGGTGGGGCTGGGGTGGGAGAGGAGGGGCTGGGTGGGGAGGGGTGGGGCTGGGGTGGGGAGGGTGGGGCTGGGTGGGGAGGGTGGGGCTGGCTGGGTGGGGAGGGGGCTGGTCACCCCGTGGTGCCCTTATAAAACTCAACGTTTCACCTACTCACGCCGGCTTGTGCCCGCCCTCCACAGTCGGGCTTATTTGCTGAATACACCACGCCGCCGTTGACCCTGCAGGCCATTGACCGAGCAACCCGACGTTCCTACCAGCTCCCTCCGCAGGACAATGTGTTTAAAAAAAAATACATGTCAATTTTGATTCATATGTTGTTTGTTTCTGACTTTATGTGAACGAAAGACACAAATTCGGCCGTTTCTCAGTGAAAATAGGTACATTTCTAAATATCAATGCCCTGGTCACAAAAGCAAAGTTAGTGGGGAATAATTGCTATTTTCTAGACTTTTTGGGCAAAAGCAATGACGAAATAACACTTACTACCCAGGAACAATAAGTATAACCCGTAAAAACAAAGTTTTTCACTCTAAATCCTTTATATGCGTGGCGGCTAGAGTCCTCTCGTCCTCTGGCTTGAGATGGCTGCCACCTATGGGTCAGATGATTGCATTGCACCATTAAGCAATTGGTAATTAAATATAATATTTTGTCCTAAAAAGTGTAAAATTTTGGAGAAATTTTTTTCACGAACATTAATTGTCACGCACAACGAGTCTGTGTGGAAAATGTCAGCTCGATTGGATCACGGGAAGTGGGTTAAAAAACGACCGAAAGATTTGCACGGTCCTAAGCAAGCAAGTGAACTTAATATAAAGGATTAAAATTGTGCTACGTTGTGTAATCAGCCTCTTCGTTGGAGCTGTCACTTGCGATGACCAGATCGCTTCTGTTTATAAAGAGCTACTACGTGACAGCTCAATGGGCCAAAGATAAAACGCTACTCGCTACTAGCAGCACTTGCCCCTGCAGCCTGTTAGAGGCTACACGGGGGACCTTTGTCTGTGTCTACCTTCATAGATGCTGCTGCTACTCGCTACTAACAGCACTTGACCCTGCAGTCTGTTAGAGGCTACACGGGGGACCTTTGTCTGTGTCTACCTTCATAGATGCTGCTGCTACTCGCTACTAACAGCACTTGCCCCTACAGTCTGTTAGAGGCTACACGGGGATCTTTGTCTGTGTCTACCTTCATAGGCGCTGCTGCTACTCGCTGCTACTCGCTACTAACAGCACTTGCCCCTGCAGCCTGTTAGAGGCTACACGGGGGACCTTTGTCTGTGTCTACCTTCATAGGCGCTGCTGCTACTCGCTACTCACAGCACATAATCTATAATTGTTTTTTTTTTTGGGGTTAGATCGCGTAAATATATGAATGTGTCGTTAAACCCGCCACCACCTGTTACCAGATTGTAAATGTTGTGGATTTGCTCCCCGACACACAAGCGGTGTGTGCTGTACAAGTGTAATGACGACTTGCCACACTTCTCTTGCGATGGCACTTTATGAAGACGCGTTCACGTGACACCAGGCGGAGACCCCCACTGCAACAGCCCCGAGTCTCCCGCGCATCTCCCCCTTTTATACCGACACGAGGCCACGCCCCCCTTCTCGATCATTCTAATAGCCACCAGTCCCTTCGCACTCACAACTGACTCCCCTGTCATTACCTCCCATGGCCACCAGTCCCTTCACACTCACAACTGACTCCCCTGTCATTACCTCCCGTGGCCACCAGTCCCTTCACACTCACAACTGACTCCCCTGTCACTACCTCCCGTGGCCACCAGTCCCTTCACACTCGCAACTGACTCCCCTGTCATTACCTTCCCGTGGCCACCAGTCCCTTCACACTCACAACTGACTCCCCTGTCACTACCTCCCGTGGCCACCCAGTCCCTTCGCACTCACAGCTGACTCCCCTGTCATTACCTCCCGTGGCCACCAGTCCCTTCGTACTCACAACTGACTCCCCTGTCATTACCTCCCGTAGCCACCAGTCCCTCGCACCACAGCTGCTCCCCTGTCATTACCTCCGTAGCCACCAGTCCCTTCGTACTCCACAACTGACTCCCCTGTCATTACCTCCCGTGGCCACCCAGTCCCTTCGCACTCACAGCTGACTCCCCTGTCATTACCTCCCGTGGCCACCCAGTCCCTTCGCACTCACAACTGACTCCCCTGTCATTACCTCCCGTAGCCACCAGTCCCTTCGCACTCACAACTGACTCCCCTGTCATTACCTCCCGTGGCCACCAGTCCCTTCGCACTCACAGCTGACTCCCCTGTCATTACCTCCCGTGGCCACCAGTCCCTTCGCACTCACAACTGACTCCCCTGTCATTACCTCCCGTGGCCACCAGTCCCTTCACACTCAGCTGATACCCCCGTTCATTACCTCCCGTAGCCACCAGTCCCTTCACACTTCAAACTGACTCCCTGTCATTATCTCCCATGGCCACAGTCCATTCGATCTGCAGGCTGACTCCCTTGTCATTACCTGCCGTGGCCACTAGTCCATTCGCTCTGTACTGACTCCCCTGTCATTACCTCCCGTGGCCACTAGTCCATTCGCTCTGTAGGCTGACTCCCCTGTCATTACCTCCCGTGGGCCACTAGTCCCTCGCCACTGCAGGCTGACTCCCCTGTCATTACCTCCCATGGCCACTAGTCCATTCGCTCTGTAGGCTGACTCCCCTGTCATTACCTCCCATGGCCACTAGTCCATTCGCTCTGTAGGCTGACTCCCCTGTCATTACCTCCCATGGCCACTAGTCCACTCGCACTGCAGGCTGATTCCCCTGTCATTACCTCCAGTGACCACTAGTCCATTTGCTGTAGGCTGACTCCCCTGTCATTAGCTCCCATGGCCACTAGTCCACTCGCACTGCAGGCAGACTCTATTGTCATTACACGAGTAACGAATTGGCATGTTCTGTTTACGTGACAAACCTTACTAATCTTTCGTTTCGAAGCGGTCGTAAACCGGCACTTTTGTTCCGTCACACAAACAACTTTATTTCCGGGCGGTGCCGGGGTGGTGCCGGGTGGTGCCGGGCTGTGCCGGGCTTCACGGCACAAACATTTGTACTTGTGCGGCGGTGATCCAAAAAAAGAGAGGAAATTCCAAGTAGGGAAAACGCAAGAGGGTCGCGGTGGTGGCAGTGGTGGTGTAGTAGTGGTGGCGGTAGTAGGGTGGTGTTGAAGGGGTGGTGGT
>WFAB01004036.1:0-10160 GCA_018977245.1 Lethenteron camtschaticum
ACCCACCCATCCACTCACCCACCCATCCACTCACTCACTCACTCACCCACCACTCACACCCACCCACTCACTCACCACTCACTCACCCACCACTCACTCACTCACTCACCCACTCACTCACCCACTCACCCACCACTCACTCACCTTGTAGACGCCTTTCGTCTTCTGCTTCTTCTTGGGTGGAAGTCGTAGAGGAGCTGGGGGGACATCGAAGGTACGAAGACGGTGACAGTCACCAACACCATCAACACCGTCACACCGTCAACATCATCACCACCATCACCATCAACACCATCAACACCGTCAACACCATCAACAACATCAACATCATCACCACCATCACCATCAACACCATCAACACCGTCAACATCATCATCACCATCAACACCATCACCACCATCACCACCATCACCATCAACACCATCATCAACACCATCAACATCAACACCGTCAACATCATCAACATCAACACCATCAACATCATCACCATCAACACCATCACCACCATCACCACCATCACCATCAACACCATCACCATCAACACCATCAACACCATCAACACCGTCAACATCAACACCATCAACATCAACATCAACATCACCATCAACACACATTCAACACCATCAACACCATCACCACCATCACCACNATCACNATCAACACCATCACCATCAACACCATCAACACCATCAACACCGTCAACATCATCAACACCATCAACATCAACACCATCAACATCAACACCATCAACCACCAACATCATCAACACCATCAACATCAACACCATCAACACCGTCAACACCGTCAACACCAACACCATCAACACCATCACCACTGTGACAGTCACTCACCGACACCGTCACCACCATCACCACGGTGACGACGATGATAATGATGAAGAGCTGATGATGATTCAAGCTGATGAGCTGCTGATGATGATTCTGCCAGCTGATGGTGTGAGAAACTCATCATCAACACAACCCACCCACTCACCCACCCATTCACTCACCCACTCACCCCCCCACTCACCCACCCACCCACTCCATCACCCACCCATTCACTCACCCACTCACCACTCACCCACCCACCCACTCACCCCCCCCCCCANCACCCACCACCCACCCCCCCCCACCACTCACCCACCCAACCACTCACCTCACCACCCCACCCACTCACCNCACCCACCATCACCTCACCCACCCACACCCCCCACTCACCAACCACCCACCACCCACCCACTCACCCACCACCAAACCACCCACTCACTCACCCACCCACTCAACCACCCACCCACCCACTAACCCACTCACCCACCCATCANCCCCCCCCCCCACACACCCACCCACCCCACCACTCACCACCACCAACCATCCCACTCACCCACTCACCCCCCCCACCCACTCACCCCCCACTCACCACCACTCACCCCCCACTCATCCCCCCCNACCCCCAGCCCCCCCCCCCCCCCCCCCACCCCTCACCCCCCCACCCANTCCCCCCCANCCCCCCCACTCACCACCCCCCCCCCNCACCCCACCCCCCCACCCCTCAANCCCCCCNCCCCCCCNACCTCCCCCCCCCACTCACCACCACCACCCACCCACCACCCNCCCCCCCCCCCTCATCATCCCCCCACCCACCACCCNCCCCCCCCCCCCACNANCCCCCCCCACCCACTCANCCCCCCNACCCAACCCCCCACCCACTCACCCCCCACTCACCCACCCACCCACCCACCCACTCACCCCCCNCCACTCACCCCCCCCCCACCCCACCACCTTCCCTCCTCGCGTGGCACCACGACGGCCTCGTAGCGCGAGCGGCAGTGTTTGGTGAGCGGTAGACGCGGCTCACCACGTTCACCACGTCGCTCACCAACTCCCAGTTGGGGGTGTGTGCCGGTGATACCAGCGCCAAGTTCAGCGGCAGCTCCAGCAGCTGCTGGATGGCTGGTGAGGAGACACGGGGGGCGGGTGGTGAGTGGGTGAGTGGGTGAGTGGGTGGGTGGAGTGAGTGGGTGGGTGAGTGGTTGGGTGAGTGGGTGGGTGAGTGGGTGGTGGGTGAGTGGGGGGTGAGTGGGTGGTGGAGTGGGGGGTGGGTGAGTGGGTGGGTGGGTGGGGAGTGAGTGGGTGGGTGGCTGGGTGAATGGGTGGGTGATTGAGTGGGTGGGTGAGTGTGTTGGTGGGTGAGTGGGTGGGGTGGGTGGGTAGTGGTGAGTGGGTGGTGGGTGAGTGAGTGGTGAGTGGGTGAGTGGGTGAGTGGCTGGTGAGTGGTGGGTGAGTGGGTGGGTGAGTGGGTGGCTGGGTGAGTGGCTGAGTGGGTGGGTGGTGAGTGGGTGGTGGGTGAGTGGGTGGGTGGGTGGNTGAGTGAGTGGTGGNTGAGTGGTGGTGAGTGAGTGGTGTGATGTGAGTGGGTGGGTGGGTGAGTGAGTGGGTGGGTGAGTGGGTGGGTGGGTGAGTNGGTGGGTGAGTGGGTGAGTGGGTGAGTGGTGGGTGAGTGGGTGAGTGTGTGGGANGGTGGGTGGTGGGTGGTGAGTGGGTGAGTGGGTGGGTGGGTGAGTGGTAGGTGGGTGGGTAGGTGGGTGGGTGAGTGGGTGGTGAGTGAGTGAGTGGGTGGGTGGTGAGTGGGTGGGTGGGTGAGTGGTGGGGGGGGTGGGTGAGTGGGCGGGTGAGTGGGCGAGTGGGTGGGTGAGTGGGTGAGTGAGTGGGTGGGTGNGGGGTGGGTGGTGAGTGGTGGGTGAGTGGGTGGGTGGATGGCTGAGTGGGCGAGTAGGTGTGTATGTGTCTGTGGTCCAGCATGCCCCGCCACCGCATGCCTAAACAGCATTTGTTCGGCCGGATCGAGGGGGCTAAACGGGCACGGCACGGGCTAGAGAAGAGATGGAGCAAACATGATGCCTTGTATAAAGGTGTCAGTTTTTGTACCAGTTGAAAGGGTAAAAACCTACTACTATATTTTGACACTGCTAAAGGAGATTCTCATAGTGTAAATGTTTACCCCGAGCTCTCATACTCTGATAGTGCGCTGTCTTTGAGTTGTGCGCCTTTTGGCGTCATCTGGTCCAACACCATGGAGACTAGGCTCTAAGAAAAGCTGTCTTGGGTGTGGACCAATCAACTTCAAGGACGGTGCATACATTATCAGAGTTGTTTTTTTTGTTTGCATTTTGACTACTTGTGTTGTGGTTAATGCAAACATGATGCCTTGTGTAAAGGTGTCAGATTTTGTACCAGTTGAAAGGGTAAAAATACTACTATATTTTACACTGGTAAAGATTCTCAGTGTAAATGCTTCACCCCGAGCTCTCATACTCTGATAGTGCGCTGTCTTTGAGTTGTACGCCTTTTGGCATCATCTGGTGACTAATCCCATATCTGCATTTCCCATAAATATGCTAAATCCCTCTGCTGATATGTAAATTCCTTTGTCAAGGCGCTCTTCCCCCTCTAACCCAGCTTAAATATACGCTGCCAAGCCTGGTGGTGCTCATTCAGACGCTGTCTTTCCGACAGCCCTGTTCGTCTCAACACCACCAAGCTTGGCAGCGTATATTTAAGTATATATTTAAGTATATACGCTGCCAAGCTTGGTGGTGCTCATTCGGACGCTGTCTTTCCGACAGCCCTGTTCTTCTGAACACCACCAAGCTTGGCAGCGTATATTTAAGTATATATTTAAGTATATACGCTGCCAAGCTTGGTGGTGCTCATTCGGACGCTGTCTTTCCGACAGACCTGTTCTTCTGAACACCACCAAGCTTGGCAGCATATATTTAAGTATATACGCTGCCAAGCTTGGTAGTGCTCATTCAGACGCTGTCTTTCCGACAGCCCTGTCCTTCTGAACACCACCAAGCTTGGCAGCGTATATTTAAGTATAGATTGAAGTATATACGCTGCCAAGCTTGGTGGTGCTCATTCAGACGCTGTCTTTCCGACAGCCCTGTTCTTCTGAACACCACCAAACTTGGCAGCGTATATTTAAGTATATATTTAAGTATATACGCTGCAAGCTTGGTGGTGTTCATTCAGACGCTGTCTTTCCGACAGACCTGTTCTTCTGAACACCACCAAGCTTGGCAGCGTATATTTAAGTATATACGCTGCCAAGCTTGGTGGTGTTCATTCAGACGCTGTCTTTGCGACAGACCTGTTCTTCACCTGAGGACGGCTGCTTGCGTTGTGGCCGAAACGTCGTGAGAATTGTTTTGNTATGTTTTCATTAACAGGTCCCTGCGGGGTGGGCTGGTAGGAACGAGTAACCAAAGAATATAAATACAATGTATTATTACACTTGTTTAGCCAGGAAAGCCCCACTGAGTCTAAAGGTTTTTCTAGGTCCTGCCAAGTGTTTGCAGTAGGGGCGATGTTGCTACACCGAATCGGACGATACGAAGGGAGAGTTTCAGGCCTGTTCTAGGCTTTAGGCCTAGCTGTAGGCTTTAGGCCGCTGTGAGTTAATTTGTAATTTAAATGTTTTAATTATTTATGTAAACCTTTAAATGTAAATGTTTCTATTTAAAAGCATCAGGGAATGTAACATTGTAACATTAACTCCCTTTTACACACGCGGGGGTACGATACGAAGGAGAGTTTGAGGCCTAGTTCTAGGTTTAGGCTCGCTGTAGGCTTTCGCCGCTGTGAGTTAATTTTTAATTTAAAGTTTTAATTAAAAGCTATCTCAGGGAATTAGGCCGCTGTGAGTTAATTTGTAATTTAAATGTTTTAATTAAAAGCTATCTCAGGGAATTATAAGGGAATGTTACACTTGTTTAGCCAGGAAAGCCTCACTGAGTCTAAAGGTTTTGTAGGGTCCTGCCAAGTGTTTGCAGTAGGGGGCGATGTTGCTACACCTAATCGGACATCGGACGGACGATATAATCTATTGTAGGCTGGTTCACTTCGTTCCTACCAGTATTATTATTTCCCTTCTACGTGACTTGACCGACCCACCTCACCCCCCACCTCCCCCACCCTCACCCCCACCCTCACCCCCCACTCCCACCCTCACCCTCAGCCCCACCTCACCCCCACCCTCACCCCCACCCTCACCCCCACCCTCACCCCCACCCTCACCCCCCACCCTCACCTGCAGCAGTGCCCAGTCCTCGTTGACGAGCCACTGCGGTTGGTCCGCGGCGAGGTCGGGCGGCGGCGGCGGCAGCGGCGGCGGTGGCCCACGCGCCCCACGGCCGCCCCCCGTCCCGGCGGTGCCGCTGGCGGCACGAAGGCCGCCGCCGCCGCCGCCGCAGCGGCAGCGGCGTCGGCAGCGGCCGCGTCGGCCGCCGCCGCCGCCGCCACCGCCACCGCGGCCGGCGACAACGCCGCTCCCCGACGGCCCCCGGGGCGACCGCAGTCGTCGTGGCGACGGCGGCGGCCACGGCGGCGGCGGCGGCGGCGGCCGCGGCGGCCGATCCGAGCGCGGCGGCCTTGGCCACGGCCTTGCGCTGCTGCTGGCGAGCCTCGCGGCGGGCACGCAGCGCCTGCGGCGTGGGACGCTCAAACAGCGAGCGGGGCGGCACCGCCGGCGACACGGGGCACGAGCCGGGGCCGCCGCGCCGCCGGGGCCGCTGCGGCGGCCCCGGTGACGGCGGCGGTGCCGGTGGCGGCGGTGGCGGTGCCGGGGACGCCGGGGATGCCGGCGGTGATGCAGGAGGAGGAGGCGATGGAGGCCGCCTTGCGGTGCTTCTTGCCGACTGGGAGGGGAGAGACGGGGAGGAGACGGTGGTGGTGATTCTGGTGGTGGTAGTGGTGGTAGTGGTGGTAGTGGTGGTGGTGGTGATGGTGGTAGTAATGGTGGTCTCCCCGTGTGTCTCCCCCCCGTCTCTCCCCCGTGTCTCTCTCCCTGTGTCTCCCCCCGTCTCTCCCCCACGTCTCTCCCCCGTGTCTCTCCCCCGTGTCTCCCCCCGTGTCTCCCCCCCGTGTCTCCCCCGTCTCACCCCCCCACGTCTCTCCCCGTGTCTCCCCCCCCGCGTCTCTCCCGTCTCACCCCCCACGTCTCACCCCCCCACGTCTCTCCCCGTGTCTCTCCCCCGTATCTCCCCCGCGTCTCCCCCCCCGTGTCTCCCCCCCCACGTGTCTCTCCCCCCAGCGTCTCTCTCCCCGTGTCCCCCCCCCTCCCCGCGTACCTGATGCCGTGGGGTCCCCCGGTGCCCCCCACTCCCCCCGTGTCTGCGCCCCGCCCCCCGCCTCCCCCCGGCCCCCGTGCCGTGAGGGGGGGCTGGTGCAGCGGCGGCAGCGCCGACTCGGCCATGCTGCGCGTACAGTAGAGGCGCCCACGGTACAGTCCACGTACACCTCCTCCTCCTCCTCCTCGTGGGAGGAGTGGGGGGCGTCCAGATCTANGGGGGGGTGGGGGTGGGGGTGGGTGGTGGGTGGTGGGGTGGGGGTGGTGGGGGTGGGGGGAGTGGTGGGGGGGGTGGTGGGGGGGGTGGTGGGGGGTGGTGGGTGGAGGGGCGGTGGATGGGGTGGGGTGTCACGGGGCAATAACATATGGGGAGGTTAGACAGAGAGGAGAGAGAGGGGAGAGAGAGAGACACAAGGAGACAGACAGAGACACANGAGAGAGAGACACAAGGAGACAGACAGACACAGGGAGACAGACAGAGACACAGAGAGAGACAGACAAGGGACAGACAGACAGAGACACAGAGAGACAGACAGAGACAGAGACAGACAGAAAACAAGGGAGACAGACAGAGACCAGAGAGGACACAGGGAGACAGACAGAGACACAGGGAGACAGACAGAGAGACACAGGGAGACAGACAGAGACACANGAGAGAGACAGACACAGGAGACAGACAGACAGAGACACAGGGAGACAGACAGAGACACAAGGACAGGACACAAGGGACAGACAGAGACACAGGGAGACAGACAGAGACAGAGAGAAGAGACGGAGACAGACAGAGACACAGAGAGAGACAGAGACAGAGACAGACAGACAGGAGAGACACAAGAGACAGACAGAAGAGACACAGGGAGACAGAAGAGACACAGAAGACAGAAACAGGAGACAGACAGAGACACAGGAGAGAACACAAGGAGACAGACAGAAGGACACAGGAGAGAAAGACAAAAAAAAAAAAAAAAAAACAAGGAGACAGACAGACGAGAGACCAGGGAGCAGAGAGACAGAGGAGACAGACAACAGGGAGACAGACGACACAGAGAGAGACACACAAGGAGACAGACAGATAGAGACACAGGGAGACAGACAGAGACAGAGAGAGACAGACAGACACAGGGAGAGCAGAGACACAGAGAGAGAGACACAAGGAGACAGACAGATAGAGACACAGGGAGACAGACAGAGACAGAGAGAGACAACAGACACAGGGAGACAGACAGAGACACAGAGAGAGAGACACAAAAAAAAAACACAAAAAAAAAAAAAAAAAAAAAAAAAAAAGGAGAAGGAGACACAAGGAGACAGATAGAGACACAGGGAGACAGACAGAGACAGAGAGAGACAGACAGACACAGGGAGACAGACAGAGACACAGAGAGAGAGACACAAGGAGACAGACAGATAGAGACACAGGGAGACAGATAGAGACAGAGAGAGACAGACAGACACAGGGAGACACACACACACACAGCTCTCTCTCTCTCTGTGTCTGTCTCCCTGTCTGTCTCTCTCTGTCTGTCTCTCTGTTTCTGTCTGTCTGTGTCTCTGTCTCTCTCTGTCTCCTTGTGTCTGTCTCTGTGTCTGTCTCTGTGTCTGTCTGTCTCTCTCTGTGTCTGTCTCTGTTGTCTGTCTGTCTGTCTCTCTGTGTCTCCCTGTCTCCCTGTGTCTGTCTCTCTCTGTGTCTCTCTCTGTTTATATCTGTCTCTGTCTGTCTCTTGTGTCTGTCTGTCTCTGTCTGTCTCCCTGTGTCTCTATCTGTCTGTCTCCTTGTGTCTCTCTCTCTGTCTCTGTCTGTCTCCCTGTGTCTCTGTCTCTCTCTGTCTCTGTCTGTCTCCCTGTGTCTCTGTCTGTCTGTCTCCTTGTGTCTCTCTCTCTGTGTCTCTGTCTGTCTCCTGTGTCTGTCTTCTGTCTCTGTCTGTCTCCCTGTGTCTCTGTCTGTCTGTCTCCTTGTGTCTCTCTCTCTGTGTCTCTGTCTGTCTCCCTGTGTCTGTCTGTCTCTCTCTGTCTCTGTCTGTCTCCCTGTGTCTCTATCTGTCTGTCTCCTTGTGTGTCTCTCTCTGTGTCTCTGTCTGTCTCCCTGTGTCTGTCTGTCTCTCTCTGTCTCTATCTGTCTCCCTGTGTCTCTATCTGTCTGTCTCCTTGTGTCTCTCTCTCTGTGTCTCTGTCTGTCTCCTGTGTCTGTCTGTCTCTCTCTGTCTCTGTCTGTCTCCCTGTGTCTCTATCTGTCTGTCTCCTTGTGTATCTCTCTCTGTGTCTCTGTCTGTCTCCCTGTGTCTGTCTGTCTCTCTCTGTCTCTATCTGTCTCCCTGTGTCTCTATCTGTCTGTCTCCTTGTGTCTCTCTCTCTGTGTCTCTGTCTGTCTCCCTGTGTCTCTATCTGTCTGTCTCCTTGTGTCTCTCTCTCTGTGTCTCTGTCTGTCCCTGTGTCTGTCTGTCTCTCTCTGTCTCTATCTGTCTCCCTGTGTCTCTATCTGTCTGTCTCCTTGTGTCTCTCTCTCTGTGTCTCTGTCTGTCTCCCTGTGTCTGTCTGTCTCTCTCTGTCTCTGTCTGTCTCCCTGTGTCTCTATCTGTCTGTCTCCTTGTGTCTCTCTCTCTGTGTCTCTGTCTGTCTCCCTGTGTCTGTCTGTCTCTCTCTGTCTCTGTCTGTCTCCCTGTGTCTGTCTGTCTCTCTCTGTCTCTATCTGTCTCCCTGTGTCTCTGTCTGTCTGTCTCCTTGTGTCTCTCTCTCTGTGTCTCTGTCTGTCTCCCTGTGTCTGTCTCTCTCTGTCTGTCTCCCTGTGTCTCTGTCTGTCTGTCTCCTTGTGTCTCTCTCTCTGTGTCTCTGTCTGTCTCCCTGTGTCTGTCTGTCTCTCTCTGTCTCTATCTGTCTCCCTGTGTCTCTGTCTGTCTGTCTCCTTGTGTCTCTCTCTCTGTGTCTCTGTCTGTCTCCCTGTGTCTGTCTCTCTCTGTCTGTCTCCCTGTGTCTCTGTCTGTCTGTCTCCTTGTGTCTCTCTCTCTGTGTCTCTGTCTGTCTCCCTGTGTCTGTCTGTCTCTCTCTGTCTCTGTCTGTCTCCCTGTGTCTCTATCTGTCTGTCTCCTTGTGTGTCTCTCTCTGTGTCTCTGTCTGTCTCCCTGTGTCTGTCTGTCTCTCTCTGTCTCTGTCTGTCTCCCTGTGTCTCTATCTGTCTGTCTCCTTGTGTCTCTCTCTCTGTGTCTCTGTCTGTCTCCCTGTGTCTGTCTGTCTCTCTCTGTCTCTGTCTGTCTCCCTGTGTCTCTATCTGTCTGTCTCCTTGTGTATCTCTCTCTGTGTCTCTGTCTGTCTCCCTGTGTCTGTCTGTCTCTCTCTGTCTCTATCTGTCTCCCTGTGTCTCTATCTGTCTGTCTCCTTGTGTCTCTCTCTCTGTGTCTCTGTCTGTCTCCCTGTGTCTCTATCTGTCTGTCTCCTTGTGTCTCTCTCTCTGTGTCTCTGTCTGTCTCCCTGTGTCTGTCTGTCTCTCTCTGTCTCTATCTGTCTCCCTGTGTCTCTATCTGTCTGTCTCCTTGTGTCTCTCTCTCTGTGTCTCTGTCTGTCTCCCTGTGTCTGTCTGTCTCTCTCTGTCTCTGTCTGTCTCCCTGTGTCTCTATCTGTCTGTCTCCTTGTGTCTCTCTCTCTGTGTCTCTGTCTGTCTCCCTGTGTCTGTCTGTCTCTCTCTGTCTCTGTCTGTCTCCCTGTGTCTCTATCTGTCTGTCTCCTTGTGTGTCTCTCTCTGTGTCTCTGTCTGTCTCCCTGTGTCTGTCTGTCTCTCTCTGTCTCTATCTGTCTCCCTGTGTCTCTATCTGTCTGTCTCCTTGTGTCTCTCTCTCTGTGTCTCTGTCTGTCTCCCTGTGTCTGTCTGTCTCTCTCTGTCTCTGTCTGTCTCCCTGTGTCTCTATCTGTCTGTCTCCTTGTGTCTCTCTCTCTGTGTCTCTGTCTGTCTCCCTGTGTCTGTCTGTCTCTCTCTGTCTCTGTCTGTCTCCCTGTGTCTCTATCTGTCTGTCTCCTTGTGTGTCTCTCTCTGTGTCTCTGTCTGT
>WFAB01004037.1:0-10153 GCA_018977245.1 Lethenteron camtschaticum
GTGGGTGAGTGGGTGGGTAGGTGAGTGGGTGGGTGGGTAGGGGGTGAGTGAGTGGTGAGTGAATGGGTAGGTGGGTGAGTGGGTTGGTGAGTGCGTGGGTGAATGAGTGGGTTGGTGAGTGGGTGGGTGGGTGGGTGAGTGAGTGGGTGGGTGAGTGGGTGGGTGAATGGGTAGGTGGGTGATTGGGTGACTGAGTGGGTGGGTGAGTGGGTTGGTGAGTGGGTGCGTAGGTGGGTAAATGGGTAGGTGGGTGANTGGGTGGGTGAGTGGGTGGGTGGGTGAGTGGGTGGGTGGGTGAGTGGGTGGGTGGGTAGGTGGGTGAGTGAGTGGCTGAGTGAATGGGTAGGTGGGTGAGTGGGTGGGTGAGTGCGTGGGTGAATGTGTGGGTGAGTGGGTAGGTGGGTGGTGAGTGAGTGGCTGAGTGAGTGGCTGAGTGAGTGGCTGAGTGAGTGGGTATGTGGGTGGGTGAGTGGGTGGGTGAGTGAGTGGCTGAGTGAGTGGGTAGGTGGGTGGGTAGGTGGGTGGGTGAATGTGTGGGTGAGTGGGTTGGTGAGTGGGTTGGTGAGTGGGTGGGTGATGTCGTTGATGATGATAGTGACGATGATGTTGTTGATGTTGTTGTTGTTGTTGTTGTCGCGTTACCTCGCGACCCCCCCTCCACGTGTCGTCACCTCCCACGTGGGCGTCTCCGCTTCCGCCGTTCAGTTCCGCGTGTTACTAACTTCTACCTCTTCCGGAAGATCCCACCGGCTTATTGAAGACTCACCGCTTTGCGTAGGACGTCTACCGTCTTCCGGAAGACATCTTCCGTCTTCTGGAAGACGTCTACCGCTTCCGGAAGACGTCTACNGCTTTCGGAAGACGTGTACCGCTTCCGGAAGACGTCTACCTCTTCTGGAAGACAACTACCGTCTTCTGGAAGACGTCTACCGTCTTCCGGAAGACGTCTACGGTCTTCTGGAAGCCATCTATTGTCTTCCGGAAGACGTCTACGTCTACTGGAAGACGTCTACCGTCTTCCGGAAGACGTCTACCGCTTTCGGAAGACGTGTACCGTCTTCTGGAAGACAACTACCGTCTTCTGGAAGACGTCTACCGTCTTCTGGAAGAGTCTACCGTCTTCTGGAAGAGTCTACCGTCTTCCGGAAGACGTTTACCTGCTTTTGGAAGATATCTACCGTCTTCTGGAAGACCTTCTATNCCTTCCGGAAGACGTCTACTGTCTTCCGGAAGACGTCTACCGTCTTCTAGAAGACCTCTACGTCTTCCAGAAGACCTCCCTACATCCCTCTTCCGGAAGACCCCTAACAATTGCGTAAGTCTACCTCTTCCGGAAGACAAAACCTCCGGCGCGTGACAGCCCCCCCCCTCTGCCCCAACGTGACTTTCGCTGACGTCACGCTCACCCAACTTCCCGCGCATGCGCAGAAGCTTCTGGAACCCCCTCTCCCCCCTCCCTCCCCTCAGAGTCTATATAAGGCCGTGGGGGGGGGGGGGTGTCCCAGTGGTTACCCGCCAAATCGCCTCAAGGTGACTCCTTGCGTTGTTCAAGGCGTCCTTTCTCGCTCCTTCTCGGGATTTTCGCCGCTGAGATGCCTCGTGGAAGCCGTAGCAGAACCTCCAGGGTTCCCGCGCCCGCCGCTCGGTAAACACTTTTCACCGCAACACACACGAGCCGAGCTCGTGAGGGAACGCGGCGAGCGAGGTAGGCCGCAACGCATCCTCGAGGGTTACCGCTCTTGCCTAGTCGCGCTGCCGGGGAAGGCGCGACGTCGCTCGGTTTGGCTCGGGTCGAAGGGGGGGGGGGGACACATCTTCGCCGAGAGAAAGACAGAGAGAGACAAAGGCGGTCGGGCGTGATTGTGATGCTGGTCACACACCCGCCCGTCTCTCTCGTGGCGACCTTCAGAGGCGCTGCTACTTGTCAATAGGCCTATTTCAGGCTTATACGGGCGGTCTGTGTGTGTGTCGGGGTGTACCTAGCCTGGTACAAGGGCTGTGTGTATGTGTCAGTGTGTACCTAGCCTGGTACAAGGGCTGTGTGTGTCAATGTGTGTGTACTCGTATACACTACACTATACACTACACTATACACTACACTACTATACACTACTATACACTACACTATACACTACACTATATACACTACTATACACTGCACTATACACTACTATACACTACACTATACACTACACTATACACTACACTACTATACACTACTACACACTACACTATACACTACTATACACTATACACTACTATACACTACACTACACACTACACTATACACTACACTATACACTACTATACACTACACTACTATACACTACACTATACACTACACACTATACACTACACTATACATTACACCAGGGGTGGTCCAAACTTTTTGTAAAGAGGGCCACATTTGATGAAGTGAAGATGCCCGGGGGCCAATAGATCCTTCTGACATTGTTTTAACCACAAAAGGTACGTGAAAACGCACGCTGTTATAAAACATATTCTTAGGTTTTTTCGGTAAAGTCACGTCGGTAAAAACATTAAAAAGTAAAATAAAAAAAATCACGACGTTTCGGAGGCAACACAAGCTTTATAAAACAATTTTCATCGTCACAATTACCTTTTATTTTTCAAATGACAATGTAACCAAATATAAGCCACTCAGGCAGACGCGAACAACTCTAAAAACGCAATTCTGCCTTTCATTCAGTCAGATAACATTGAACAAACTGTATAGAATACCTTACATTTCCATGAGTTTTATGATGTATTTATTCTGACAGAGCTATCTAACACATTATAAGACTGAGGCTGCGGGAGGTATGAAATCTGCCCGTGGGCCGTGATTTGCCCGCGAGCCGGACTTTTGACATGCCTGCACTACACTATACACTACACCGCTATACACTACACTATACACTACTATACACCACACTATACACTACATATACACTACACCACAGAGACTCAGACACCCACAGAGACACATCATAGAGACACAGACCCACAGAAACCCACAGAGACCCGCAGAGACACATAATGGAAACAGATCATAGAGACATACCCACAGAGACCTTCATAGAGACACATACCCACAGAGACCCACAGACACCCACAGAGACCCACAGACCACAGAGACCCATCGTAGAGACACATACCCACAGAGACCCACAGAGACCCTCAGATACCCACAGAGACCCTCAGATACCCACAGAGACCCACAGACTCACAGAGACTCACAGAGACTCACATGTACCCACATGTACCACATGTACCCACATGTACCCACAGAGACCCATAGAGACTCACAGATACCCACAGATACCCACAGATACCCACAGACGACCCACAGCCCACAGAGACAGAGACCCACAGAGACCCACAGAGACACAGAGACCACAGATACCCTCAGATACCCTCAGATACCCTCAGATACCCTCAGATACCCACAGAGACGCACAAATACCCACATATACCCACAGATGCCCACAGATACCCACAGAGACCCACAGAGACCCACAGAGACCCACAGAGACCCACAGAGNCCACAGAGACCCACAGAGACACAGAGACACAGAGACCCACAGAGACCCACAGAGACCCACAGAGACCCTCAGATACCCTCAGATACCACAGAGACTCACAGAGACTCACATATACCTACATATACCCACAGAGACTCACATATACCCACAGAGACTCACAGAGACCCACGCAGACCTGTGCGGTTTGAGCCGGGCAAGTCAGAGAGCCGGAGAGCCACGAGTTCGACTGAGGCCGAGGTCACACAGAGGTCACGGAGTTGGGGGGGGGACTGAGGGGTGACCCACGGCACCCGCACACCACCCACAGAGACCCATAGTCAGAGACCCATAGAGACTCACATATACCCACATATACCCACAGAGACCCACAGAGACCCACAGAGACCCACAGAGACCCACAGAGACCCACAGAGACGCACAGAGACGCACACGCACAGAGACGCACAGAGACGCACAGAGACGCACAGAGACGCACAGAGACGCACAGACGCACAGAGACGCACAGAGACGCACAGAGACGCACAGAGACGCACAGAGACGCACAGAGACGCACAGAGACGCACAGAGACGCACACACAGAGACACAGAGACAGACACACAGAGACACACAGAGACACACAGAGACACACATAAACCCACAAAGACACACAGAGACACAGAGACACACAGAGACCCACAGAGACCCATACCCACGGCACCCNGCACACACTCCAACANTCCTTGTAGACTAAAATANCAACGAACTGAGACTTGCCGAGACCGAAAGTCTCTTGCTAAGTCACCTTGACNTGACGAGAGTTTCTGTGGGGGGAGGTCTAACACTAACCCACACATACTCACACTCACCTACCNACTCACTCACCTACCACGCACTCACCCACTCACTACCTACCTAGACTCACCCACAGCTACCCTCACCCACTCACCCACTCACCTACCTACTCACTCACCTACCTACACTCACCCANTCAGCTACCTACCTATCACTCACCCACAGCTACCTACTCACCACTCACATACTCACCCACTCACCTACCTACTCACTCACCTACCTANGCACTCACCCACAGCTACCTACAGCACTCACCCACAGCTACCTACTCACCACTCACCACCCGCTCACCTACCACTCACTCACCCACAGCTACCCTCACTCANCTAACNACTCACTCACCCACTCACTCACCTACCCACTCACTCACTCACTCACCCACTCACCTACTCAGCTACCTACTCACTCACCCACNCGCCTACCGACTCACCACCACTCACCCACATACTCANCCACTCACTCACCCACTCACCTACCGCTCACTCACCCACTCCTCACCTCCTCTCACCCACCTACTCACTCACCCACCACTCACTCACCACCTACCTAACCACTCACTCAACCACTCACCCACTCACTCAACCACTCACTCACCCACTCACCTACCTACTCACTCACCTACCTATGCACTCACCCACTCACTACCTACCTATCACCACTCANCTACCTACTCACCCACTCACCCACCCGCTCACNTACCTNCTCACTCACCCAATCACTACCTACTCACTCACCTACTCACTCACCCACTCACTCACCCACTCACCCACTCACTCACCTACCTACTCACCTACTCACTCACCCACTCACCTACCACCTACTCACTCACCCACTCGCCTACCAACTCACGCACTCACTCACCCACTACTCATCCACTCACTCACCCACTCACCACCGACTCACTCACCCACTCACTCACCTACCTACTCACCCACCCACTCACCCACTCACTCAACCACTCACTCAACCACTCACCCACTCACCAACCCACTCACCCACCAACTCACCACCCACTCACCCACCACTCACCCCCCCCCCCCACCCACCCATCACCCACCCACCCACTCACACTNACCCACCCACTCACCACTCACTCACCCACCCACCCACTCACCCACCACCCACCCACTCACCNACCACCCACTCACTCACCCACTCACCCACCCACCCCCCCCACCCACCCACTCACCCACTCACTCACCCACCACCCACCAACCCACTAACCCACTCACCCACTCACCCACCAACCCACCCACCCACTCACCCACCCACTCACCCACCCACTCACCCACCCACTCACCACCCACTCACCACCCACTCACCCANCCCTCACCCACCAACCCACCCACCCACTCACCACCAACCCACTCACTCACCCACCCACTCACACNACCACCCACCCACTCACCCACCAACCCACCCATTCACCCACTCACTCACCCCCCCTCTCACCCACCCACTCACCCACTCACCNATACCCACTCACCCACCCACTCACTCACCCACTCTCACNACCAACCACTCCCCACCCACCCACTCACCCACTCACCCACCCACCCCTCACCACCCACTCACCCACCACCAACTCACTCACCCACNCACCCACCACCCACTCACCCACCAACCCACTCACCCACGCACTCACCCACCCACCCCCCACTCACCCACCTCTCACT
Source organism: Lethenteron camtschaticum (assembly GCA_018977245.1). Taxonomy (NCBI): domain Eukaryota; kingdom Metazoa; phylum Chordata; class Hyperoartia; order Petromyzontiformes; family Petromyzontidae; genus Lethenteron; species Lethenteron camtschaticum. The sequence goes on from WFAB01004037.1 coordinate 6,054, forward strand.
CACCACTCACCCACCCACCACCACTCACCCANCCCCCCACTCACCCACCCACCACCACTCACCCACCCACCCACTCACCCACCCACACCCACCCTCTCACCCCCAACCCACTCACCACCAACCCACTCACCCACCCACTCACNCACTCACCAACCCACTCACCACCACTCACCCACCACCCCCCTCACCACTCACCACCNACCCACTCACCCACGCACTCACCCACTCACCCACCANCCCACTCACCCACTCTCACCACCACTCACCCACTCACCCACCACCCACTCACCCACCCACTCACCCACCCACCCCCCCACTCACCCACCTCACCCACCCCACTCACCCACCCACTCACCCACTCACCCACCCACTCACTCACCCACTCACCACCCCCCATCACCACTCACCCACCCCCCCACTCACCCACCCACCCTCACCNACCACCCACCCACCCACCAACCCACTCACCCACCCACCAACCCACCCACTCACCACCCACCCCACCACCACCACCCACCACCCCCACTCCCCACCACNCACCACCCTCTCACCACCCCCCCACCACCCACTCACCCACCACTCACCACCCACTCACCCACCCACTCACCACCCACTCACCCACCACCACCCANCCACTCACCCACTCACCCACCCCCCACTCACTCACCACCAACCCACTCACCACCACNCACTCACCCACCACCCCCCACNCACCCACCACTCTCACTCCACCACTCACCCACCCACCCATCACCACCCACCCACTCACCACCCCCCATCACCACCCCACCACCCACTCACCCACCACCCACTCACCCANCCACCACCACTCACCACCACCCCCCCACTCACCACCCTCTCACTCACCCACTCACCACCCACCCATTCACCACCACCCACTCACCACTCACCCAACCANCCACCCACCCACCACCCACCCACCCACNCACCCANCCANCCCCCACCACCCCCCACCCACNACCACCCACTCACCCACCCACTCACCACCACCCACCACCCACCCACCACNACCANCCCCCCACTCACNACCATCTCACCACCCACTCACCCACCCTCTCACCACCACCACCCACCACCCACCCACNCACCCAACGCCCACCCCCCCACTCANCCACCCTCTCACTCACCACCACCANCTCTNCCCCCCCTCTCCCCCTCTNCCCCCTCCTCCCCCTCCTCCCCCTNCCCCTCTCCCCCCTCCCCCCCTCCCTCCCCCCTCCCTCCCCANCNCTGCCCCCCGCNGCCCCCANCTCNCCCGGNCTCCTCCCCCCTCCCCCNGGGCGGGGCCCCCCACCCACCCTGCCCCCACCCCCCCCCCACCCCCGNCAGCCGGGCCTCATGGCGCAGATGGCACGACTGCGGCCAGTGGCATGGCTCCGCCATGTCACGTGCNGGGGGGGCCCTCTCGGGGGCCACTGGGGGGAGGGGCTGGGGGGCGGAGGCACCAGCTGAGGCAGACGCCTGGTCATCCTACCAGGTGGGGGGGGGAGTGGGGGAGGGGGTGGGTGAGGGGGGGGTGGGGGGGTGGGTGGGGGGGGGAGGGGGAGTGGGTGAGTGGGCCCTCTCGGGGGCCANGGGGGAGGGGCGGGGGGCGGAGGTCACCAGCTGAGGCAGNACGTGNGTCACCTACCAGGTGGGTGGGGGGGTGGGGGTAGGGGGGGGGGGTGGGGGAGTGGGGGAGTGGGTGGGGGGGTCGGGGGGTGGGGGGGGGGGAGTGGGTGGGGGGGGGGGTGGGGGGTGGTGGGGGAGGGGGGAGTGGGGGAGGGGGGGAGTGGGGAGTGGGTGGGGGGTGGGTGGGGGGGTGGGGNCATGGGGGGGGGGTGGGTGGGTNGGGGGTGAGGGGGGGAGTGGGTGGGGGAGGGGGGGGGGGGGGGTAGTGGGGGAGTGGGTNGGGGGAGTGGGTGGGGGGGTCGGGGGCCATGGGGGGGGGGGTGGGTGGGGGGGGGAGTGGGGNGTGGGTGGGGGAGGGGGAGTGGGTGAGGGGGGGGTGGGGGAGTGGGTGGGGGAGTGGGTGGGGGGGTGGGTGGGGGGGGGAGTGGGTGGGTGAGTGGGTGGGGGGAGTGAGTGGGTGGGGGAGAGTAGGTGGTGGTGGGTGAGTGAGTGGGTGGGTGAGTGAGTGGGTGGGTGGGTGGGTGAGTGAGTGAGTGGGTGGGTGGGTGGGTGGGTGGGGGGGGGTGGGTGGGTGGGGGTGTGGGTGAGTGGGTGGGGGGGAGTGGGTGGGGCGAGTGGGGGGGGAGTGGGTGGGTGGGTGAGTGGGTGAGTGGTGGGTGGGTGAGTGGGTGGGTGGGTGGGGAGTGGGTGGGTGGGTGAGTCGGTGGGTGGTGGGGGGTGGGTGAGTGGTGGGTGGGTGGGTGGTGGGTGAGTGGGTGGGTGGGTGGGTGGGTGGGTGGAGGTGGGGGAGTGGGTGGGTGGGTGAGTGAGTGGGTGGGTGGGTGGGTGGGTGAGTGAGTGTGTGAGGGTGTGAGTGGTGGGTGAGTGGGTTGGTGGGTGGGTGAGTGGGTGGGTGAGTGGGTGGGTGGGTGAGTGGTTGGGTGGTGAGTGAGTGGTGGGTGGGTGGTGAGTGGGTGGGTGGGTGGTGAGTGAGTGGTGGGTGGGTGGGTGGGTGGGGGGGGGGGGTGGGTGGGGTGGGGGTGTGGGTGAGTGGGTGGGGGGTGGGTGGGGGGTGGGTGGGGGGAGTGGGTGGGTGGGTGAGTGGGTGAGTGNTGGTGGGTGAGTGGTGGGTGGGTGAGTGGGTGGGTGGGTGGGTGGGTGAGTGGGTGGGTGGTGGGTGGGTGAGTGGGTGGGTGGGTGAGTGGGTGGGTGGNTGGTGGGTGGGTGGGTGAGTTGGGTGAGTGGGTGGGTGAGTGGGTGGGTGGGTGGGTGGGTGGGTGGGGTGGGTGGGTGGGTGGGTGAGTGTGTGAGGGTGTGAGTGAGTGGGTTGGTGGTGGGTGAGTGGGTGAGTGGGTGAGTGAGTGTGTGAGTGGGTGAGTGGGTGGGTGGGTGGGTGTGTGGGTGGGTGAGTGGTGAGTGGGTGGGTGGGTGGGTGGTGAGTGGGTGGGTGGGTGGGTGAGTGAGGGGGTGGGTGGGTGGGTGGGGAGTGGGGGGGGGTGGGTGACACGGGGGTGGGTGAGTGGGTGAGGGGTGGGTGAGTGGGTGAGGGTGAGGGGGGGGGTGGGTGAGGAGGGGTGGGTGAGTGGTGAGCGGGTGGGTGAGTGGTGAGCGGGTGAGGGTGAGTGGGTGGGTGGGTGAGTGGGTGAGGGGGTGGGTGAGTGGGTGAGGGGGTGGGTGAGTTGGNGTGGGGGTGGGTGAGTGGGTGAGTGGGTGGGGGGTGAGTGGGTGAGTGGGTGAGTGGGTGAGGGGTGGGTGATGGGTAGGGGGTNGGTGAGTGGGTGAGTGGATGGGTGAGTGGGTGAGTGGGTGAGGAGTGGCGTGTTGCGTGGCCGCGTGGTCCGTGCAGGAGGCACCGCAAGCGCTGTACCAGCGGCAGCAGCAGATGCAGCCGTGCAGCGTGGAGATGAAGCAGTTCCTGGAGTGCGCCCAGAGCCAGTACGACTGGGCCTGTGCGAGGGCTTCAACGAGGCTCTGCGCCAGTGCAAGACGGCCAACGGTGAGCGGGGAGGGGAGTCATTCGGTGGCTCACTCGGTCACTCACCCACTCACCGATCCATCCACTCACCCACTCACTCACGCACTCACCCACTCACTCACCTAGCCACTCACCCACCCACTCACTCACCACTCACTCACTCACCCACCCACCCACTCACTCACTCACCACTCACCCACCCACTCACTCACCCATTCACTCACCACCCACCCACTCACTCACTCACCCACTCACCCACCACTCACCCACCACCCACCCACTCACCCACTCACTCACCCCACCCACCCACTCACTGACCCATTCACTCACCCACCCACTCACTACCCACTCACTCACCCACTCACTCACCCACTCACCCATCACTCACCCACCCACTCACCACCCACTCACCCCACCACCCACTCACTGACCCACTCACCCACCCACTCACCCACCCACTCACCACTCACCCACCCTCACCCACTCACCCACCCACTCACCCACTCACCGCACC
>WFAB01004038.1:5000-10130 GCA_018977245.1 Lethenteron camtschaticum
GTGGGTGAGTGGGTGGGTGGGTGGGTGAGTGGGTGGGTGGGTGGGTGGGTGAGTGACTGTAGCTGCCCACCATGTAGTTTGCCTTGTCAACTACACACACATACATACACACAGACACACACAGTGTGGTGAGTGGGTGGGTGGGTGAGTGGGGTGAGTGGGAGAGTGGGTGGGTGAGTGAGTGGTGAGTGGGTGAGTGAGTGGTGGGTGGGTGGTGAGTGGAAGAGTGGGTGAGTGAGTGGGTGGGTGGGTGAGTGGGAGAGTGAGTGAGTAGGTCAGTGAGTGAGTGGGTGGATGGGTGGGTAGGTGAGTGAGTGGTGAGTGAGTGGTGAGTGGGTGAGTGAGTGGGTGGTGGGTGAGTGAGTGGTGAGTGGGTGAGTGAGTGAGTGGGTGGGTGAGTGGGAGAGTGAGTGAGTAGGTCAGTTAGTGAGTGGGTGGATGGGTGGGTAGGTGAGTGAGTGGGTGAGTGAGTGGTGAGTGGGTGTGAGTGGGTGGGTGGTGAGTGAGTGGTGAGTGGGTGAGTGAGTGGGTGGGTGGGTGAGTGGGAGAGTGAGTGAGTAGGTCAGTGAGTGAGTGGGTGGATGGGTGGGTAGGTGAGTGAGTGAGAGAGTGAGTGAGTGAGTAGGTCAGTGGGTGAGTGAGTAGGTGAGTGGGTGAGTAGGTCAGTGGGAGAGTGAGTAGGTGAGTGAGTGACCGTAGCTCCCCACCAAGCAGTTTGCCTTGTCAACTACGCACACACACGTACAGACACACAGTGTGGTGAGAGAGAGAGAGAGTAGGTGGGTGAGTGGGTGAGTGGGTGGGTGAGTGGGTGAGTGAAAGGGTGGGTTGGTGGGTGAGTGGGTGGGTGAGTGGCGAGGATGATCTTGTGCTCAGCTCCCCACAATGTAGTTTGCCTTGTCCACTACACACACAGTGGTGTGGGTAAGTGAGTAGGTGAGTGTGTGGGTGAGCGAGTAGGTGAGTGGGAGAGTGAGTGAGTGGGTAGATGAGTGAGTGAGTGGAGAGTGAGTGAGTGGGTAGATCAGTGAGTGGGTGAGTGAGTGAGTGGGTAGATGAGTGAGTGGGTGAGTGAGTGGATGAGTGGGTAGATCAGTGAGTGGGTGAGTGAGTGAGTGGGTAGATGAGTGAGTGGGTGAGTGAGTGAGTGGGAGAGTGAGTGGGTAGATCTGTGAGTAGTTGAGTAGGTGGGTGGTGAGTGGGTAAGTGGGTGGGTTGGTGAGTGGGAGAGTGAGTGGTGAGTGTGTGGGTGAGCGAGTGGCGAGTGAGTGGATGAGTGTGTGGGTGAGTGAGTAGGTGAGCGAGTGGGTAGGTGAGTGAGCGGGCGAGTGGGTGAGTAGGTGAGCGAGTGGGTGAGTGAGTAGGTGAGTGAGTGGGTGAGTGAGTGGGTGAGTGAGTAGGTGAGCAGGTGGTGAGCGAGTGGTGAGTGTAGCTCACCTTTGACCCCCTTGCGGTGAGTGTTCTGAATGTAGCGCAGCCCAGAGACGATCTCACGGTTCACCTGCAGGCACCACGCACACAGACATGAAGACACACATAGACACACAGACACATAGACACAGACACATAGACACAGCGACACACAGACACAGCGACACACACACAGACATGAAGACACACAGTGACACACAGACACATAGACACAGACACATAGACACAGCGACACACAGACACACAGACACAGCGACACACACACAGACATGAAGACACACAGTGACACACAGACACATAGACACAGACACATAGACACAGCGACACACAGACACAGCGACACACACACAGCGATACACAGACACACACACACAGACACACACACGCACTAACACACACTAGACACGCACACACACACACAGACACACACACACACAGTGACACACACACAGACACAGCGACACACACACAGACACACAGACACAGCGACACACAGACACACAGACATAAAGACACACACACAGCGATACACAGACACACACAGTGACACACACACAGACACAGCGACACACAGACACACAGACACAGCGACACACACACTGACATAAAGACACACACACAGCGATACACAGACACACACACAGACACACAGCGACACACACACAGACACACACACAGACACACACACAGACACACACACAGACATAAAGACACACACACAGCGATACACACACAGACACACAGTGACACAGACACACACACAGACACAGCGACACACAGACACACAGATACACACACGCATACAGACACACACAGACACACACAGACACAGACACACACACAGACACAGCGACACACAGACACACACAGATACACACACGCATACAGACACACACAGACACAGACACACACAGACACAGCGACACACACACAGACATAAAGACACACACACAGCGATACACAGACACACACACAGACACACAGTGACACACACACAGACACACACACAGACATAAAGACACACACACAGCGATACACACACAGACACACACACAGACACACAGTGACACACACACAGACACACACACAGACACAGTGACACACACACAGAGACACACACACAGACACACACAGACATAAAGACACACACACAGCGATACACACACAGACACACAGTGACACAGACACACACACATAGACATAGACACAGACACATAGACACAGCGACATAGACACAGCGACATAGACATGAAGACATAGACACAGCGACACAGACAGCGACACATAGACACACACAGATACACACACGCATACAGACACACACAGACACACACACAGACACAGCGACACACAGACACACACAGATACACACACGCATACAGACACACACAGACACACACACAGACACAGCGACACACAGACACACACAGATACACACACGCATACAGACACACACAGACACAGACACACACAGACACAGAGACACACACAGAGACACACAGATAGACACACACAGACATAGACATAGACACACAGACATACAGACATAGACACACAGACACACACAGACATAGACATAGACACACAGACATACAGACATAGACATAGACACACAGACACAGCGACACACAGACACATAGACACACAGACTTAGACACATAGACACACAGACACACAGACACAGCGACACACAGACATAGACACACACACAGCGACATACACACAGACACAGCGACACACAGACAGACACACACACAGACACAGCCACACACAGACAGACACACAGACATATAGACACAGTGACACAAACACATATACATAGACATAGCGACACAGACACAGCGACACAGACACAGCGACACAGACACAGCGACATAGACACAGACACATAGACATAAAGACATAGACACAGACACATAGACATAAAGACATAGACGCAGCGACATAAACACAGACACATAGACACACAGAAACAGCGACATAGACACAGAAACATAGACATAAAGACATAGACACAGACACATAGACATAAAGACATAGACACAGACACATAGACATAGCGACTGATGCAGCTGTCATGGCTCACCCGCCCGCCCGCCAACTCACTCACCAATCCACTTACTCACCCACTCACTCACCCACTCACTCACCCACCAACCCACTCACTAACCCACCCACCCACTCACTAACCCACCAACCCACTCACTAACCCACTCACCTATCCACTCATTTACCAACTCACCCACCCACTCACCAACCCACCCACTCACCAACCCACCTACTCACCACCAACTCACCAACCCACCCACTCACCCACTCACCCACTCACCCACCCACTCACCAACCCACCCACTCACCAACCCACCCACTCACCCACCAACTCACCAACTCACCCACCCACCAACCCTCCACTAACCCACCCACCAACCCACCCACTAACCCACCCACTATCCCACCAACCCACTCGCCCGCCCGCTCGCCCGCCCACACAACCGCCCACAACCCACTCACCCACCCACCCACCTACTCAATCACCAATGTATTCATTTGGTGAGCGAGTGATGAGGTGGGTGAGTGGCTGAGTGAGCGGGTGAGTGAGTGGTGAGTGAGCGGTGAGTGAGCGGTGAGTGAGCGGTGAGTGAGCGGTGAGCGGTGAGTAAGTGGTGAGTGGTGAGTGAGCGGTGAGTGAGTGAGTGGTGAGCGAGCGGTGAGTGAGCGGTGAGTGAGGTGAGTGAGCGCTGTGAGTGAGAGTGAGTGGTGAGTGAGCGGTGAGTGAGCGGTGAGTGAGCGGTGAGTAAGTGGTGAGCGGTGAGTAAGTGGTGAGCGGTGAGTGAGCGGTGAGTGAGCGGTGAGTGAGTGAGTGGTGAGTGAGCGGTGAGCGGTGAGTGAGCGGTGAGTGAGTGAGTGGTGAGTGAGCGGTGAGTAAGTGGTGAGTGAGCGGTGAGTGAGCGGTGAGTGAGCGGTGAGTGAGCGGTGAGTGAGTGAGCGGTGAGTGAGCGGTGAGTAAGTGGTGAGTGGTGAGTGAGCGGTGAGTGAGTGAGTGGTGAGCGAGCGGTGAGTGAGCGGTGAGTGAGCGGTGAGTGCGGTGAGTGAGTGGTGAGTGAGGCGCGGTTGAGTGCGGTGCGTGAGTGAGTGGTGAGTGAGTGGTGAGTGAGTGAGTGGTGTGAGTGGTGANTGAGTGAGTGGTGAGTGAGCGTGGTGAGTGAGTGGTGAGCGGTGAGTGAGTGGTGAGTGGAGTGGTGAGCGGTGAGTGAGTGGTGAGTGAGTGAGCGGTGGTGACCAAGTGGTGAGTGGGGGTGAGTGGTGGTGAGTGAGTGTAGTAGAGTGGTGGTGAGGGGTTGGTGAGTGAGTGGTGAGTGAGTGGCCTGAGTGGGTGAGTGAGTGGTGAGCGAGTGGTGAGGAGTGGTGAGTGAGTGGTGAGCGATGGTGAGTGAGCGGTGAGTGAGCGGTGAGTGAGCGGTGAGTGGTGAGTGAGTGGTGAGTGAGAGTGCGGTGAGTGAGTGAGCGGTGAGTGAGCGGTGAGTAAGTGGTGAGCGGTGAGTAAGTGGTGAGTGGTGAGTGAGCGGTGAGCTCACCTTGAAGCTGATCTTGATGCGATATTCAACCCCTTCCTGAGGACGAACGCTTGCTTCTTAAACGCCTCCAAATCTCCTACACATCACCACCACCATCATCACTACCATCATCACCACCATCACC
>WFAB01004039.1:0-10115 GCA_018977245.1 Lethenteron camtschaticum
AATGATGATGATCAAATGATGATGATGATGATGATCAATGATGATGATCAAATGATGATGATGATGATGATCAATGATGATGATCAATATGATGATGATCAAATGATGTCATGATGATAAATAAGATCAAAATAATGATAAGATGTTGAAGATGATAAGATGATGATAATGACAAGATGATTAGATTTTGACTTAAAGCTTTCGTGACTGCAAGAAATCATTTTCATCAACTTGGTTCTTTCGGTAAAGTCACGTAGAATGGAATTATTTTATAATGTTTTATTTTTATTATTTTATTATTTCCCTTCTACGTGATGACTTTACCGAAAGAACCAAGAAGATTATTTTATTATGTGTGATGAGTCTGTGGGTCTCTGTGTGGTGAGTCTGTGGGTCTCTGTGTGGTGAGTGTGTGGGTCTCTGTGTGGTGAGTCTGTGGGTCTCTGTGTGGTGAGTGTGTGGGTCTCTGTGTGGTGAGTCTATGGGTCTCTGTGTGGTGAGTCTATGGGTCTCTGTGTGGTGAGTCTGTGGGTCTCTGTGTGATGAGTCTGTGGGTCTCTGTGTGATGAGTCTGTGGGTCTCTGTGTGATGAGTCTGTGGGTCTCTGTGTGGTGAGTCTGTGGGTCTCTGTGTGGTGAGTCTGTGGGTCTCTGTGTGGTGAGTCTGTGGGTCTCTGTGTGATGAGTCTGTGGGTCTCTGTGTGATGAGTCTGTGGGTCTCTGTGTGGTGAGTCTGTGGGTCTCTGTGTGGTGAGTCTGTGGGTCTCTGTGTGGTGAGTCTGTGGGTCTCTGTGTGGTGAGTCTGTGGGTCTCTGTGTGGTGAGTCTATGGGTCTCTGTGTGGTGAGTCTGTGGGTCTCTGTGTGGTGAGTCTGTGGGTCTCTATGTGATGAGTCTGTGGGTCTCTGTGTGGTGAGTGTGTGGGTCTCTGTGTGGTGAGTGTGTGGGTCTCTGTGTGATGAGTCTGTGGGTCTCTGTGTGGTGAGTGTGTGGGTCTCTGTGTGGTGAGTGTGTGGGTCTCTGTGTGGTGAGTCTGTGGGTCTCTGTGTGATGAGTCTGTGGGTCTCTGTGTGATGAGTCTGTGGGTCTCTGTGTGGTGAGTCTGTGGGTCTCTGTGTGGTGAGTCTGTGGGTCTCTGTGTGGTGAGTCTGTGGGTCTCTGTGTGGTGAGTCTGTGGGTCTCTGTGTGGTGAGTCTGTGGGTCTCTGTGTGGTGAGTCTGAGGGTCTCTATGTGATGAGTCTGTGGGTCTCTGTGTGGTGAGTCTGTGGGTCTCTGTGTGGTGAGTCTATGGGGTCTCTGTGTGGTGAGTCTATGGGTCTCTGTGTGGTGAGTCTATGGGTCTGTGTGGTGAGTCTGGGTCTCTGTGTGGTGAGTGTGTGGGTCTCTGTGTGGTGAGTCTGTGGGTCTCTGTGTGGTGAGTCTGTGGGTCTCTGTGTGATGAGTCTATGGGTCTCTGTGTGGTGAGTCTGTGGGTCTCTGTGTGGTGAGTCTGTGGGTCTCTGTGTGGTGAGTCTGTGGGTCTCTGTGTGGTGAGTCTTGTGTGGTGAGTCTGTGGGTCTCTGTGTGGTGAGTCTGTGGGTCTCTGTGTGGTGAGTCTATGGGTCTCTGTGTGGTGAGTCTGTGGGTCTCTGTGTGGTGAGTCTGTGGGTCTCTATGTGATGAGTCTGTGGGTCTCTGTGTGGTGAGTGTGTGGGTCTCTGTGTGGTGAGTGTGTGGGTCTCTGTGTGATGAGTCTGTGGGTCTCTGTGTGGTGAGTGTGTGGGTCTCTGTGTGGTGAGTGTGTGGGTCTCTGTGTGGTGAGTCTGTGGGTCTCTGTGTGATGAGTCTGTGGGTCTCTGTGTGATGAGTCTGTGGGTCTCTGTGTGGTGAGTCTGTGGGTCTCTGTGTGGTGAGTCTGTGGGTCTCTGTGTGGTGAGTCTGTGGGTCTCTGTGTGGTGAGTCTGTGGGTCTCTGTGTGGTGAGTCTGTGGGTCTCTGTGTGGTGAGTCTGAGGGTCTCTATGTGATGAGTCTGTGGGTCTCTGTGTGGTGAGTCTGTGGGTCTCTGTGTGGTGAGTCTATGGGTCTCTGTGTGGTGAGTCTATGGGTCTCTGTGTGGTGAGTCTATGGGTCTCTGTGTGGTGAGTCTATGGGTCTGTGTGGTGAGTCTGGGTCTCTGTGTGGTGAGTGTGTGGGTCTCTGTGTGGTGAGTCTGTGGGTCTCTGTGTGGTGAGTCTGTGGGTCTCTGTGTGATGAGTCTATGGGTCTCTGTGTGGTGAGTCTGTGGGTCTCTGTGTGGTGAGTCTGTGGGTCTCTGTGTGGTGAGTCTGTGGGTCTCTGTGTGGTGAGTGTGTGGGTCTCTGTGGGTCTCTGTGTGGTGAGTGTGTGGGTCTCTGTGTGGTGAGTCTATGGGTCTCTGTGTGGTGAGTCTGTGGGTCTCTGTGTGGTGAGTCTATGGGTCTGTGTGGTGAGTCTGGGTCTCTGTGTGGTGAGTGTGTGGGTCTCTGTGTGGTGAGTATGTGGGTCTCTGTGTGGTGAGTCTGTGGGTCTCTGTGTGATGAGTCTATGGGTCTCTGTGTGGTGAGTCTGTGGGTCTCTGTGTGGTGAGTCTGTGGGTCTCTGTGTGGTGAGTCTGTGGGTCTCTGTGTGGTGAGTGTGTGGGTCTCTGTGGGTCTCTGTGTGGTGAGTGTGTGGGTCTCTGTGTGGTGAGTGTGTGGGTCTCTGTGGGTCTCTGTGGTGAGTCTGTGTGTCTCTGTGTGGTGAGTGTGTGCGTCTCTGTGTGGTGAGTGTGTGGTGAGTGTGTGGGTCTCTGTGTGTGGTGAGTCTGTGTGGTGAGTCTATGGGTCTCTGTGTGATGAGTCTGTGTGGTGAGTCTGTGGGTCTCTGTGTGGTGAGTCTGTGTGGTGAGTCTGTGTGTCTCTGTGTGGTGAGTATGTGGCTCTCTGTGTGGTGAGTCTGTGTGGTGAGTGTGTGGGTCTATGGGTCTCTGTGTGGTGAGTCTCTGTGTGGTGAGTCTCTGTGTGGTGAGTGTGTGGGTCTCTGTGTGGTGAGTCTGTGTGGTGAGTGTGTGGGTCTCTGTGTGGTGAGTCTGTGTGGTGAGTCTGTGGGTCTCTGCGTGGTGAGTCTGCGTGGTGAGTCTGTGTGGTGAGTGTGTGGGTCTCTGTGTGGTGAGTCTGTGGGTCTCTGCGTGGTGAGTCTGCGTGGTGAGTCTGTGTGGTGAGTCTGTGTGGTGAGTCTATGGCTCTCTGTGTGATGAGTCTGTGGGTCTCTGTGTGATGAGTCTCTGTGTGTGGGTCTCTGTGATGAGTCTGTGTGGTGAGTCTATGGGAGTCTGTGTGGTGAGTCTATGGGTCTCTGTGGTGAGTCTGTGGGTCTCTGTGTGGTGAGTCTATGGCTCTCTGTGTGGTGAGTCTATGGGTCTCTGTGTGGTGAGTCTGTGGGTCTCTGTGTGGTGAGTCTATGGCTCTCTGTGTGGTGAGTCTGTGGGTCTCTGTCTAGTGAGTCTATGGCTCTCTGTGTGGTGAGTCTATGGCTCTCTGTGTCGTGAGTCTGTGGGTCTCTGTGTGGTGAATCTGTGGGTCTCTGTGTGGTGAGTCTGTGTGTCTCTGTGTGGTGAGTCTGTGGGTCTCTGCGTGGTGAGTCTATGGGTCTCTGTGTAGGTCTCTGTGTGGTGAGTCTGCGTCTCTGTCCCGTCCAACTGAATCAACAGCCGCCGGGAGCTCCGTTCACTTAATCTTTATTTCGTTTAAGTTAAATCTCCCACCCACCAACACCACCTCCACCCCCACAACTGTTTTGCCCCACCACCCTGGCTGTGTGTGGGGGGGGGGGGGTTCCTGGTTCCTGAGCTCCGAAAACAAAATGGTCGCCCCGCGGTAAAACAAAAAAAAAGTCGGCCATTTTTTACCGTGTAGGCAGCCATTTTTTTATTACGTGGGAGCGGCCATTTTGTTTCCGTGAGGGGCGGCCATTTTTTTATTACGTGGGGGCGGCCATTTTGTTCACGTGATGGCAGCCATTTTTAATCACGTGGGGGCGGCCATTTTTTTATTACGTGGGGGCGGCCATTTTGTTTCCGTGAGGGGCGTCCATTTTTTTATTACATGGGGGCGGCCATTTTTTTATTACGTGTCGGCGGCCATTTTGTTCGCGTGTTGGCAGCCATTTTTTTTTTTTTACACGGGCGAGAGGGGGGGAGGGAGGCCGGGGGGAGGGGGGGACGTCGCCCATTTTTAGTTTTTACACCACGAAAGGAGCGACTACCTCACTAATTACACCAATCTCCATGCTCGTTAAATGTTTTTCCCTTCCGTCCCGGATTTGGCATCTTCACCCCACCTCCCCGCCCGCCCCGACCGAGGTGTCAGCCGTTGCCCGCCTTCCCCGGCTTGATCGGGAGGGGCGCGGAAGAGTTGTGCGCGGGGCTGTGGTGCGCCCGGTGCTTCGACGACGACGACGATGATGCGGCCGCCCCCCGTCGGCCATCTTGGTGCGCTTTCCCTGCCGGCCGTCCTCCTGCGGAGCGGGGAGCTGCTCCTCCCGTTCCTCCCGCTCCGCCCGCTCCGCCCGCTCCGCCCGGGACGTTCCCGGCGGAGGGGTCGGCGGGGCAAGCGATGAACGGCTCCGAGAGGTTGAACTTGATTGGGCTGCGGAGGAGAAACGTCGGACAACGCAGGGAAGCAACGACCCCTTGACGAGACCCACAGAGACCCACAGAGACCCGTAGAGATCCAAATAAAGTCGTGCTAAAAGGCGAACCAACCCATCCACCCAGCCACTCACCCAGCCACTCACTCACTCACCCAGCCACTCACTCACTCACCCACTCACCCACCCACTCACACACTCACCCACCCACCCACTCACTCACTCATTCACTCACCCACTCACACACCCACTCACTCACTCACCCAGCCACTCACTCACTCACCCACTCACCCAGCCACTCACTCACTCACCCAGCCACCCACTCACTCACCCACTCACTCACCCACTCACCCACCCACTCACCCACTCACTCACACACTCACTCACTCACCCAGCCACCCACTCACCCACTCACTCACCCACTCACCCACCCACTCACCCACTCACTCACACACTCACTCACCCATCCATCCACTCACTCATACACTCACTCACTCACACACTCACTCATACACTCACTCACTCACTCATACACTCACTCACTCACTCATACACTCACCCACTCACTCACTCACACACTCACTCATACACTCACTCATACACTCACTCATACACTCACTCACTCACTCACCCACTCACTCATACACTCACTCATACACTCACTCATTCACTCATACACTCACTCATACACTCACTCACTCACTCACCCACTCACTCATACACTCACTCACTCATACACTCACTCATACACTCACTCACTCACTCACCCACTCATACACTCACTCACCCACACACACACTCACTCACTCACCCACACACACACTCACTCACTCATACACTCACTCACTCACCCACTCATACACTCACTCACACACACTCACTCACACACTCATACACTCACTCACACACTCACTCACTCACACACTCACTCACTCACACACTCACCCACCCACCCACCCACCCACTCACTCACTCACTCGCACACTCACCCACCCACCCACTCACTCACCCACCCACTCATACACCCACTCACCCACTCATACACTCACTCATACACTCACTCACTCACACACTCACTCACTCACACACTCACTCACTCACACACTCACTCACACACTCACTCACTCACTCACACACTCACTCACTTACTCACTCATACACTCACTCACTCACTCGTACACTCACTCACTCACTCACACACTCACACACTCACCCACCCACCCACCCACTCACTCACACACTCACTCACTCACTCACCCACTCATACACTCACTCACTCACTCATACACTCACCCACTCACTCACTCACTCACCCACTCACCCACTCACTCACTCACTCACCCACTCACACACTCACTCATACACTCACTCACTCACACACTCACTCACTCACCCACTCACTCACTCATACACTCACTCACTCATACACTCACTCATACACTCACTCATACACACACTCACCCACTCACTCACTCACTCATACACTCACTCATACACTCACTCATACACTCACTCACTCATACACTCACTCATACACTCACTCACTCACTCACCCACTCATACACTCACTCACCCACACACACACTCACTCACTCATACACTCACTCACTCACCCACTCATACACTCACTCACACACACTCACTCACACACTCATACACTCACTCACACACTCACTCACTCACTCATACACTCACTCATACACTCACTCATACACACACTCACCCACTCACTCACTTATACACTCACTCATACACTCACCCACTCACTCATACACTCACCCACTCACTCACTCACCCACTCATACACTTACCCACTCACTCACACACTCACTCACTCATACACTCACACACTCACTCACACACTCACCCACTCATACACTCACTCACTCATACACTCACTCATACACTCACCCACCCACTCACTCACTCACACACTCACCCACTCACACACTCACTCATACACTCACTCACTCATACACTCACACACTCACTCACTCACCCACTCACACACTCACTCACACACTCACTCACTCATACACTCACACACTCACTCACACACTCACCTACTCATACACTCACTCACTCATACACTCACTCATACACTCACCCACCCACTCACTCACTCACACACTCACCCACTCACACACTCACTCATACACTCACTCACACACTCACTCACTCACTCACACTCACTCACTCACTCATACACTCACTCACTCATACACTCACTCACTCATACACTCACTCACTCATACACTCACTCACTCATACACTCACTCATACACTCACTCACTCACACACTCACTCACACACTCACTCACTCATACACTCACTCACACACTCACCCACTCATACACTCACTCATACACTCACCCACTCATACACTCACTCATACACTCACCCACTCATACACTCACTCATACACTCACTCACTCACACACTCACTCACTCATACACTCACTCATACACTCACCCACTCATACACTCACTCATACACTCACTCATACACTCACTCACTCACACACTCACTCACTCACACACTCACCACTCATACACTCACTCATACACTCACTCACTTACACACTCACTCATACACTCACCCACTCACACACTCACTCACACACTCATACACTCACTCACACACTCACTCACACACTCACTCACTCATACACTCACTCATACACGCACTCATACACACACTCACCCACTCACTCACTCATACACTCACTCACACACTCACTCACACACTCACTCACACACTCACCCACTCACTCATACACTCACCCACTCACTCATTCACTCATACACTCACACACTCACACACTCACTCACACACTCACTCACACACTCACTCACACACACACTCACCCACCCATACACTCACTCACTCACACACTCACACACTCACTCACACACTCACTCACACACACACTCACCCACCCATACACTCACACACTCACACACTCACTCACACACTCACTCACACACACACTCACCCACCCATACACTCACACACTCACTCATACACTCACTCACACACTCACTCACCCACTCACACACTCACACACTCACTCACACACTCAAACACACACTCACTCACACACTCACCCACTCACACACTCACTCACACACTCACCCACTCACACACTCACTCACACACTCACCCACTCACACACTCACACACTCACCCACACACTCACTCACTCATACACTCACTCACTCATACACTCACTCACTCATACACCCACTCACTCACTCACACACTCACTCATACACTCACTCACTCACCCACCCACCCACTCACCCACCCACCCACCCACTCACCCACCCACTCACCCACCCACCCACTCACTCACCCACTCACCCACTCACCCACCCACCCACCCACTCACTCACTCACCCACCCACTCACTCACTCACTCACCCACCCACTCACTCACTCACACACTCATACACTCACCCACCCACTCACTCACCCACCCACCCACTCACTCACTCACACATTCATACACTCACCCACCCACCCACCCACTCACCCACTCACCCACCCACCCACCCACTCACTCACACACTCACTCACTCATACACTCACACACTCACTCACACACTCACCTACTCATACACTCACTCACTCATACACTCACTCATACACTCACCCACCCACTCACTCACTCACACACTCACCCACTCACACACTCACTCATACACTCACTCACTCATACACTCACACACTCACTCACTCACCCACTCACACACTCACTCACTCACTCACACACTCACTCACTCACTCATACACTCACTCACTCATACACTCACTCACTCATACACTCACTCACTCATACACTCACTCATACACTCACTCACTCACACACTCACTCACTCATACACTCACTCATACACTCACTCACTCACACACTCACCCACTCATACACTCACTCATACACTCACCCACTCATACACTCACTCATACACTCACCCACTCATACACTCACTCATACACTCACTCACTCACACACTCACTCACTCATACACTCACTCATACACTCACCCACTCATACACTCACTCATACACTCACTCATACACTCACTCACTCACACACTCACTCACACACTCACCCACTCATACACTCACTCATACACTCACTCACTTACAACTCACTCATACACTCACCCACTCACACACTCACTCACACACTCATACACTCACTCACTCACACACTCACTCACACACTCACTCACTCATACACTCACTCATACACGCACTCATACACACACTCACCCACTCACTCACTCATACACTCACTCACACACTCACTCACACACTCACTCACACACTCACCCACTCACTCATACACTCACCCACTCACTCATTCACTCATACACTCACACACTCACACACTCACACACTCACTCACACACTCACTCACACACACACTCACCCACCCATACACTCACTCACTCACACACTCACACACTCACTCACACACTCACTCACACACACACTCACCCACCCATACACTCACACACTCACACACTCACTCATACACTCACTCACTCACTCACACACTCACTCACTCACACACTCACACACTCACTCACACACTCACTCACACACACACTCACCCACCCATACACTCACACACTCACTCATACACTCACTCACACACTCACACACTCACTCACCCACTCACACACTCACACACTCACTCACACACTCAAACACACACTCACACACTCACCCACTCACACACTCACTCACACACTCACCCACTCACACACTCACTCACACACTCACCCACTCACACACTCACACACTCACCCACACACTCACTCACTCATACACTCACTCACTCATACACTCACTCATACACCCACTCACTCACTCACACACTCACTCACACACTCACTCACACACTCACTCATACACTCACTCACTCACCCACCCACCCACCCACCCACCCACTCACTCACCCACCCACCCACCCACTCACCCACCCACTCACCCACCCACCCACTCACTCACCCACCCACCCACCCACTCACCCACTCACCCACCCACCCACTCACTCACTCACCCACCCACTCACTCACTCACTCACCCACCCACTCACTCACTCACACACTCATACACTCACCCACCCACTCACTCACCCACCCACCCACTCACTCACTCACACATTCATACACTCACCCACCCACCCACCCACTCACCCACTCACCCACCCACCCACCCACCCACCCACTCACTCACTCACCCACCCACTCACTCACTCACTCACCCACCCACTCACTCACTCACTCACCCACCCACTCACCCACTCACCCACCCACCCACCCACTCACACACTCACCCACCCACCCACTCACTCACTCACCCACCCACCCACTCACTCACCCACCCACCCACTCACCCACTCACTCACCCACCCACTCACCCACCCACCCACTCACACACCCACCCCCCCACCCCCCCACCCCCCCCCCCCCCCCCC
>WFAB01004040.1:0-10089 GCA_018977245.1 Lethenteron camtschaticum
TTATTTTCATTCATTTTGATGTTTTATCTACGTGACTTAAGAATATGGATGATATAGTTCGAGATTTGCAGCTTTCGTGACTGCAAGGATTCATATTCTGAGGTTTTTTCGGTAAAGTCACGTAGCTAAAAACATTAAAATTAATGAAAATAAAATCAAAAAATAAAATAAAAATAAATATTTTATTTTCATTCATTTTGATGTTTTACCTACGTGACTTTACCGAAAAAACCCGAAGAATATGGATGGTATAGTTCAGCGGTGGGCAACCTTTTTTCTGTCAAGGGTCATTTCGATATTTATTAAAGCACACAAAATGTACGTTGCTAATGTAACGTGAGGCTACATTCGGGTCGCTGACGTTTCACAACTCGTCACGGTGATTGGCTCTGCTGGCTTTGGCCTCAGCCAATGGGGAGATGAGTCAGGGGCGTGGCTCTGACGTCACGGGAAGGTGACATGTGATTGGTTCTGCTGGCTTTGGCCTCAGCCAATGGGGAGGCGAGTCAGGGGCGTGGCTCTGACGTCATGGGAAGGTGACAGCTGCAAGTAGATGATTGGCTCTGCTGGCTTTGGCCTCAGCCAATGGGGAGGCGAGTCAGGGGCGTGGCTCTGACGTCACGGGAAGGTGACATGTGATTGGTTCTGCTGGCTTTGGCCACAGCCAATGGGGAGACGAGTCAGGGGCGTGGCTCTGACGTCATGGGAAGGTGACATGTGATTGGTTCTGCTGGCTTTGGCCTCAGCCAATGGGGAGGCGAGTCAGGGGCGTGGCTCTGACGTCACGGAAAGGTGACATGTGATTGGTTCTGCTGGCTTTGGCCACAGCCAATGGGGAGACGAGTCAGGGGCGTGGCTCTGACGTCACGGGAAGGTGACAGCTGCAAGTAGATGATTGGTTCTGCTGGCTTTGGCCACAGCCAATGGGACAGAGGGTCTCAATAAATCTCGGCGCTTTTTTTCGTAGTGTAATGAAGGTCGTGGAATCGACTTCTGGAATCCGGTCTGTATTTGTCTTTCGTTCACAACACTCCTGTCTTACCAGAGGTCGCAACCGGGTACCCGATACCCGTACCCTACCCGATACCCGTACCCTACCCGATACCCGTACCCTACCCGATACCCGTACCCTACCCGATACCTGGCTACCCGTACCCAGCCGGGTACGGGTAGCCGTTTTCGACCCTGGTGCGGCCGGGTACGGGTAGCCGGGTAGGCCGTGAGTCACTGGTGAGTCACCGTTTGTCACTCATTTCCCAACGTCTTGTCTCTTCTCACAATTCAAGTTCCTAGAATCAACCCACCCGCGCCTGCAACATGGCTTCATCCCAGAGGTCGCAATCGGGTACCCGATACCCGTACCCTACCCGATACCCGTACCATACCCGTACCCTACCCGATACCCGTACTCTACCCGATACCCGTACCCTACCCGATACCCGTACCCTACCCATACCCGTACCCTACCCGATACCCGTACCCTACCCGATACCCGTACCCTACCCGATACCCGTACCCTACCCGATACCCGTACTCTACCCGATACCCGTACCCTACCCGATACCCGTACCCTACCCGATACCCGTACCCTACCCGATACCCGTACCCTACCCGATACCCGTACCCTACCCGATACCCGTACTCTACCCGATACCCGTACCCTACCCGATACCCGTACCCTACCCGATACCCGTACCCTACCTGATACCCGTACCCTACCCGATACCCGTACCCTACCCGATACCCGTACCCTACCCGATACCCGTACCCTACCAGATACCCGTACCCTACCCGATACCCGGCTACCCGTACCCGGCTGGGTACGGGTAGCCGGGTAGGCCGTGAGTCACTGGTAAGTCACCGTTTGTCATTCATTTCCCAACGTCTTGTCTCTTCTCACAATTCAAGTTCCTAGAATCAACCCACCCGCGCCTGCAACGTGGCTTCATCCCAGAGGTCGCAACCGGGTACCCGATACCTGTACCCTACCCGATAACCGGCTACCCGTATTGGGCCGGGTATCAGGTACCCGTTTGCGACCCTGGTGCGGCCGGGTACGGGTAAGGAATCAAAACCCGTTTGCGACCTCTGTGTCTTACTCCTTCACGCTATTGACAGACAGCGTGAGAGGGAGAGAGAGAGACACGCACGGCCACGTGGCAGCCTGGACCACGTGGCAGCCTGGACCACGTGGCAAGCCTGGACCACGTGGCAGCCTGGACCACGTGGCAAGCCTGGACCACGTGGCAAGCCTGGACCACGTGGCAAGCCTGGACCACGTGGCAAGCCTGGACCACGTGGCAAGCCTGGACCACGTGGCAGCCTGGACCCCGCTCCCGCGTGGCCTCTCACCCTCCGTTCGTTCCCGTTCTGACCACGTGTCGTTCGTCTCCACCCCTATTTAATACCCGGGTCACGTGGTACCTTTCCACCAATCCTGGTTAGCCTCTATGGAATCTTACAGACTCCACCACATGGCCAAAGCAATACACTTTTCAAAAAATCACCAAAATAAAGCCACAAAAGCAGTGAAACAGTGATCAGTATACCAGCTACGTGGTTAATGACGGCTGGGTTCTACAATCGCTGTGTGCGTGCGTGTGTAGTGGGTTCGAATTAGGTGCACACACACACACACGCAGCTTGGAGGCAACACTCTTACTGGTAGGAACGAAGTGGACCAGCCTACAATAGATTATATCGTCCGTCCGATGTCCGATTAGGTGTAGCAACATCGCCCCCTACTGCAAACACTTGGCAGGACCCTACAAAAACCTCTAGACTCAGTGAGGCTTTCCTGGCTAAACAAGTGTAACATTCCCTTATAATTCCCTGAGATAGTTTTAATTAAAACATTTAAATTAACTCACAGCGGCCTAAAGCCTACAGCTAGGCCTAAAGCCTAGAACTAGGCCTCAAACTCTCCCTTCGTATCGTCCGATTAGGTGTAGCAACATCGCCCCCTACTGCAAACACTTGGCAGGACCCTACAAAAACCTCTAGACTCAGCGAGGCTTTCCTGGCTAAACAAGTGTAACATTCCCTTATAATTCCCTGAGATAGCTTTAATTAAAACATTTATATTAACAATTAACTCACAGCGGCCTAAAGCCTACAGCTAGGCCTAAAGCCTAGATCTAGGCCTCAAACTCTCCCTTCGTATCGTATCCCCGCGTGTGTGCAAGGGAGTTAATGTTTAGCAATGTTACATTCCCTGATGTTTTTTTTAAATAGAAACATTTACATTTAAAGCTTTTACATTAATAATTAAAACATTTATATTAACAATTAACTCACAGCGGCCTAAAGCCTACAGCTCGGCCTAAAGCCTAGAACTAGGCCTCAAACTCTCCCTACTGCAAACACTTGGCAGGACCCTACAAAAACCTCTAGACTCAGTGAGGCTTTCCTGGCTAAACAAGTGTAACATTCCCTTATAATTCCCTGAGATAGCTTTTAATGAAAACATTTAAATTCTAAATTAACTCACGGCGGCCTAAGGCCTACAGCTAGGCCTAAAGCCTAGAACTAGGCCTCAAACTCTCCCTTCGTATCGTCCGATTAGGTGCAGCAGCATCGCCCCCTACTGCAAACACTTGGCAGGACCCTACAAAAACCTCTAGACTCAGTGAGGCTTTCCTGGCTAAACAAGTGTAACAACATTACATTATGTTTATTTTCTTTGGTTATTCGTTGCTACCAGCGCACCGCACAGGGACTTGTTTATTAAACGGTGAGTACTATAACAACGTACAGGAGGTGGTGACCACCTTCCACAACTCACTAATCACTAAATTTTGATGTAAAGCTTTCGTGACTGCAGGGATTCATCTTCTTGGTTCTTTCGGTAAAGTCACGTATAAGGGAAATAATAAAATAATAAAAATAAAACATTATTAAATATTTATATTTAAAGCTTTCGTGACTGCAGGGATTCATCTTCTTGGTTCTTTCGGTAAAGTCACGTAGAAGGGAAGTAATAAAATAATAAAAATAAAACATAATAAAATAATAAAAATAAACACTCTGGAACACGTCACAGGCCACGCCCCTTTCACAGGCCACGCCCCCTTCACAGGCCACGCCTCCTCTCATTGGCCACGCCCCTTCACAGGCCACGCCCCTTTCACAGGCCACGCCCCTTTCACAGGCCACGCCCCTTTCACAGGCGAGGGCTGTTGCATTTGACGGGTTCATTAGAAACGTAGTAGGACTCTTTAAAGTTTGGCTTTTAAATTGTTAGTTTGTGACATTTCTAGAGTTTAAGATTTCGTGACTGCAAGGTATTCATATTCTTGGGGGGTATTTTTTTTTTTCCCGGTAAAGTCACCGCGTGGGTAAGAAAATTTAAATTAATAAAAGTAAAATAAAAATAAAATAAAACTCACGACGTTTCGAAAGGCGACACGAGCTTCAGTCTTCAGGTGGAACCGTGACAGCCACGACAGCTGCATCAAGTGAATGAGAAATTCTAAGAAAACAGTCCTTGTGTATATATATACTGTGATACCTCGGTTCACGAACTCCGCTTCTGTTCACGAACAACTCGGTTCACGAACTGAAAAGTTCATAACAAGATGCTCCGGTCCACGAACTCCGCTTCTGTTCACGAACTGAAAAGTTCATAACAAGATGCTCCGGTCCACGAACTCCGCTTCTGTTCACGAACAACTCGGTTCACGAACTGAAAAGTTCATAACAAGATGCTCCGGTTCACGAACTCTGCTTCTGTTCACGAACAACTCGGTTCACGAACTGAAAAGTTCATAACAATATGCTCCGGTCCACGAACTCCGCTTCTGTTCACGAACTGAAAAGTTCATAAAATATGCTCCGGTCCACGAACTCCGCTTCTGTTCACGAACAACTCGGTTCACGGACAGAAAAGTTCATAAAATATGCTCCGGTCCACGAACTCTGCTTCTGTTCACGAACAACTCGGTTAACGAACAGGAGCCGCGGCCATTTTAATGCTATTTCCAGGCTGCCACGTGGTCGTGACTTCCTGTAGGAAGATCGTGGAGAGAAGAAGAGACACAGAAAGAAGTACTGTGAGTACTGTGAAGACACTTTCAGTGACTTTTTGCTTTTTGGTGTGCTTTTTAGCACATACTGTACTGTACTACTGTACTGTACAATACTGTACTTACTGTATTGTACAGTTCACCCGTTTGAGTGCTTACTGAAGTCATCTCAAGCAAGGTTAGTGTTCTCTCTTTATACATTACTATACTGTACAGTACTAATGTGTATTGTAATTTGATTCATATTTTTGTGCTTCAAAAGCCAAAAAAAAAGGTCAGAACGGATTAACCGGATTTACATTGAACCCTGTGGGGAAATGTGCCTCGGTTCACGACCAATTCGGTTCGCGACCAGAGTCAGTTCACGAATTAAGTTCGTGAACCGAGGTATCACTGTACTGTGAAATGTTCAATATCTTACCGATATAACCTCTTGCCACGGCAGCTTTCTCGCCTACTGCAGCATTTTTTTGCGTTGGTTGTTATTTGATTTCTACCCACGTGACTTTACCGAAAGAAACAAAGACGACTGGCTGATGCACCACCTGTGCCCCCTACTGCGCCAACTTGCTGTGCTTTAGCCACCCGGCGCTCCGCTCGTTGTTGTGAGCGTCGCTCCTCCGCCCTCCGTTGTTGCTGGAGGGCGACTGCCTCCAACTGCCCAGTAGCGTCCTTCACGAGCCTCCTCCACAGAGGCCGATCTTGACACCGCTGGTACCAGTCATCGGCAAGTCCACTCAGCTCCACGTCCTCCTGTACCACATCACTCCATCTCTTCTCTAGCCCGTGCCGTGCCCATTTAGCCCACTGCACAAAAATCTACCAGCCTCCTACCGTTGTTATTGAGCTGATCTGGCCCATGCCTTTCAATCACTCCAGACCAGGTGCCAGCATCATGACCAACTCGGGCATTGAAGTCACCCAACAAGATGACTCTGTCCCGAGGGGCCACTTTAGCCAGCACCTGTGACAGGAGGTCATAGAAGGCATCTGACTCATCGGCCTTGCTTGGATCCCTCCACGGATGTTCGTCTTCGGTGGGAGCATAAGTAACCACGACCACCACTCCTCGCCTCCGGTTAATGGGAAGGCGAGCCCAAAGTATCCTGGGGCTTACAGCTTCCCACACCTCACCGCCACGCTCCCACGCCCCCTTCATTATTTTGTTCAGAAGAAGAGCCACTCCCTGTTGTTTGGCAGTCTCCTGCCCCGAGTAGAGGACTGTCCACCCCTCATGGTGGCAGGAGCCAGAGCCGGTCCACCGGACCTCCTGAATGCCGCAGAGATCCAGGCGGTACCGATCCAGCTCCTGACAGAGGAGCGGCAGCCTCTCCTCCTCCGCAGTGAGCGTTGGAACATTCCACGTGGCCACACGAAGTGGCTTTTCGTTGTTTCTGGAGGAGCCCCGAGGGTGAAGATTCAATCTCCTGGCTCCGCCAATTGGGGTTTGGCCAGGAGACGTCATAGACGCCTGTCCCCCCGGGGCCTCCGGCACAAGCCAACCAGCAGGTACTTCTTACCCCTCGGCGTGGAAGGAAACGGCCCCAAAATATCGAGGGCGACAAGCTCAATAACCCGGGTGACCGAAATAGACTGGAGCGGTGGACTGGCTCCCTTCGCCGGCGGCTTCCGTTGAGCACACTGGGTACAAGACTGCAACAGATCGTCCGCATCCGTTAACTACTGGGGGGCCATGGGGGCTCTGTGATCCCCCATCACCCCGCCCCTCCGAGGGATCCCTATAAAAGGCGGGGAGCCAGAGAGCTCGGGGCCAGTTTGACAAGAAGCTTACCAGTGAAGACTGAAGAGTCTGAGATTAGGCCCTGGGACTCCCCTGTCTCGCTGCCCTTATCAGGGCCGAGCTGGGCAAGCCAGCGGCGCGACCCAAGAGCTCCCAGACCTCTGCTCTTGTAAGAGCAAGGCCGGCTTAGCTGGTGCCGGGATCTGTGTTTTACCAGGGCCGGATCAGACAGCCTCCCGTAGCACTATTAGAGGAGGACTGGGGAACAGGACAGGGGATTTAGTACTAGGGGTGGTTTCCCAGCGAGTACGGGTGAAGGGGCCGTTTCCCCTTCAACTATTGTGTCTGTCCCTGAGTTAATAATAAGTATAACCCGTAAAAACAAAGTTTTTCACTATAAATCCTTTATATGCGCGGCAGCGAACTTAATATAAAGGATTTAAAAATATATTCGCCTGTGGAGGACTCGGGGATCGATCCCGCGACCTTTGGCATGGGAAGCGAGGGCGCTACCAATTTTTTTTTGCCTAAAAAGTGTAAAATTTTGGGAATTTTTTTTTCACGAACAATAATTGTCTGGCACAACGAGTCTGTGTGCAAAATGTCAGCTCGATTGGATCACGGGAAGTGGGTTAAAAAACGACCGAAAGATTTGCACGGTCCTAAGCAAGCAAGCAAGCACGCGAACTTAATATAAAGGATTTAAAAAGAGTGTGCCTCAACTCCGGCGTCGTCTCTCTGAACTCACTACACATGTTTTAACTCGAAGTTTAGTGGTAATTTATTGAAGGTGGAGGGGTTACCAGCCACTCGCACCCGTCCAGAGCCCCCGTTTAGCCGCTGTGGTGGTCACAGACGCCATGATGGTAATGGTCAATCTAAGTTGGCGGCACTGCTCACCACAGCGTTGCCGGTCAAGCACCACGAGGAGGTAGGGGTTGTTTTTGCCGGGCTACTACACTACACACACACACCACGACACACACTACTACTACACACTACACCACACTACTACACTACACACACCACGACACACACTACTACTACACACTACACCACTACTACACCACTACACTGCTACACACTACACCACCACACTACTACACACTAACTACACTATTACACACACACTAGACTACACACACTACACACACACCACTACACTACCACACACTGCCACACACTACTACACTACACACACACCACGACACACACTACTACTACTACCACACACTAACTACACTACTACACTACACACACCACTACACTACCACACACTGCTACACACTACTACACTAGACACACTACAATACTAGTACTACTACACACACTACAATACTACACTACACACACCACCACACTACCACACACTGCTACACACTACACTACACACACAATACACATACACCACTACACACACACTACACACTACACTACACACTACACTACACACACACACCACTACACATACACCACTACACACTAACTACACTACACACCCCACCACACTACCAAACACACTACTACACTACACACTAACTACACTACACACACCACTTCACATATTACTACACACCACACTACCACACACTACTACACCACCACACACTGCTACACACTGCTACACTACACTACACTACTACACACCACTACACTACCACACACACACTACTACACTACACACTAACTACACTACCACACCACTACACACACCACCACACTACCAAACACACTATACACTACACACTAACTACACTACTACACTACCACACACCACACTACCACACACTACCAAACACACACACTACACACACCACACACTACTACACACACCACCACACTACCAAACACACACACTACTACTACACACACTACACTACTACACCACTACACACACCACCACACTACCAACACACACACTACTACACCACCACACACTACCACACATACTACTACACACACACTACACACACACTACTACACTACACACACTACACCACTACACACCCACACTAACTACACCACTACACACACCACCACACTACCACACACCACCACACTACACTACACACACCACCACACACTACTACACTACACACACTACACCACTACACACACTAACTACTACACTACACACACCACCACACTACACTACACACACCACCACACACTACACCACTACACTACACACTACTACACTACACCACTACACACACACTACACTACACACACCACCACACACTACCAACACACACACTACACTACACACTACTACACACACACTACTACACCACTACACACACACTACACTACACACACCACCACACACTACCAACACACACACTACACTACACACTACTACACACACACTACTACACACACTACTACACTACACACACACCACTACACACACACTACACTACACACACCACCACACTACCAAACACACACCACTACACACACCACCACACACTACCACACACCACACACTACCAAACACACACACTACTACACACTAACTACACTACTACACACACCACCACACTACACACTACTACACACTACACACACCACACACTACCAACACACACACGCAGGTCACCAGCTTCAGATCCACGTTCTGTAGTTTATTGAAAATCCTTGAACCCAAGAGACCCACCCACCACCACCACCCCCACCACCACCACCCCCCACCACCACCCACCACCACCCCCCCCACCAACCCCCCACCAACCCAGAGACTAGAGGATGGAGGGGAGGGAGTTGGGGGGAGGGGACCCCCTTGAAGAGCCCCCCACGAAAATCCCTGGACACACCATCACCACCACCAACACCTCCACCACGTCCACCACCACCACCTCCACCACCTCCACCACCAACACCACCACCACCACCAACACCACCTCCACCACCACCACCACCTCCACCACCTCCACCACCTCCACCACCTCCACCACCACCACCAGTTACCCACAAGCCCCAAAAGTAAATTGACCTTCGCATGGCCACGCGAACCACGACCCACCCACCCCACCCACCAGCTACACCACCCACCCACCCACTCAACCAACCCCACTCAACCACTCACTCAACCACTCACTCAACCCATCCACCCACTCAACCCACCCACCCACTCACCATCCACACCCACCCACTCAAACCACTCCAACCATCCACCCATCCACCCACTCACCCACCCACCCCACCACCACCAACACCACCCACCCACCCACTCAACCACCCACTCAACCACTCAACCATCCACCCACTCAACCACCCACACCACCCACCACCCACACCACCCACTCAACCACTCAACCATCC
>WFAB01004041.1:0-10086 GCA_018977245.1 Lethenteron camtschaticum
TAGGTGTGTGTCACTGTGTGTGTAGGTGAGTGTCTGTGTGTGTAGGTGAGTGTCTGTGTGTGTAGGTGAGTGTCTGTGTGTGTGTAGGTGTGTGTCACTGTGTGTGTAGGTGAGTGTCTGTGTGTGTGTGTAGGTGAGTGTCACTGTGTGTGTGTAGGTGAGTGTCTGTGTGTGTAGGTGAGTGTCTGTGTGTGTAGGTGAGTGTCTGTGTGTAGGTGTGTGTCTGTGTGTGTAGGTGAGTGTCTGTGTGTGTGTAGGTGAGTGTCTGTGTGTGTGTAGGTGAGTGTCTGTGTGTGTGTAGGTGAGTGTCTGTGTGTGTAGGTGAGTGTCTGTGTGTGTGTAGGTGTGTGTCACTGTGTGTGTAGGTGAGTGTCTGTGTGTGTAGGTGAGTGTCTGTGTGTGTAGGTGAGTGTCTGTGTGTAGGTGTGTGTCTGTGTGTGTAGATGAGTGTCTGTGTGTGTGTAGGTGAGTGTCTGTGTGTGTGTAGGTGTGTGTCACTGTGTGTGTGTAGGTGAGTGTCTGTGTGTGTGTAGGTGAGTGTCTGTGTGTGTGTAGGTGAGTGTCTGTGTGTGTGTAGGTGTGTGTCACTGTGTGTGTGTAGGTGAGTGTCTGTGTGTGTGTAGGTGAGTGTCTGTGTGTGTGTAGGTGAGTGTCTGTGTGTGTGTAGGTGTGTGTCTGTGTGTGTGTAGGTGTGTGTCACTGTGTGTGTGGTGAGTGTCTGTGTGTGTGTAGGTGTGTGTCACTGTGTGTGTAGGTGAGTGTCTGTGTGTGTGTAGGTGTGTGTGTCACTGTGTGTGTGTAGGTGAGTGTCTGTGTGTGTGTAGGTGAGTGTCTGTGTGTGTGTAGGTGTGTGTCACTGTGTGTGTAGGTGAGTGTCACTGTGTGTGTAGGTGAGTGTCTGTGTGTAGGTGTGTGTCTGTGTGTGTGTAGGTGAGTGTCTGTGTGTGTGTAGGTGAGTGTCACTGTGTGTGTGTAGGTGAGTGTCTGTGTGTGTGTAGGTGAGTGTCTGTGTGTGTGTAGGTGAGTGTCTGTGTGTGTGTAGGTGTGTGTCACTGTGTGTGTGTAGGTGAGTGTCTGTGTGTGTGTAGGTGAGTGTCTGTGTGTGTGTAGGTGAGTGTCTGTGTGTGTGTAGGTGTGTGTCTGTGTGTGTGTAGGTGTGTGTCACTGTGTGTGTGGTGAGTGTCTGTGTGTGTGTAGGTGTGTGTCACTGTGTGTGTAGGTGAGTGTCTGTGTGTGTGTAGGTGTGTGTCACTGTGTGTGTGTAGGTGAGTGTCTGTGTGTGTGTAGGTGAGTGTCTGTGTGTGTGTAGGTGTGTGTCACTGTGTGTGTAGGTGAGTGTCACTGTGTGTGTAGGTGAGTGTCTGTGTGTAGGTGTGTGTCACTGTGTGTGTAGGTGAGTGTCTGTGTGTGTGTAGGTGAGTGTCTGTGTGTGTGTAGGTGTGTGTCACTGTGTGTGTGTAGGTGAGTGTCTGTGTGTGTGTAGGTGAGTGTCTGTGTGTGTGTAGGTGTGTGTCACTGTGTGTGTAGGTGAGTGTCTGTGTGTGTGTAGGTGTGTGTCACTGTGTGTGTGTAGGTGAGTGTCTGTGTGTGTGTAGGTGAGTGTCTGTGTGTGTAGGTGAGTGTCTGTGTGTGTGTAGGTGAGTGTCTGTGTGTGTGTAGGTGAGTGTCTGTGTGTGTGGGTGTGTGTCACTGTGTGTGTGGTGAGTGTCTGTGTTGTGTAGGTGTGTGTCACTGTGTGTGTGTAGGTGAGTGTCTGTGTGTGTAGGTGAGTGTCTGTGTGTGTGTAGGTGTGTGTCTGTGTGTGTGTAGGTGTGTGTTCTGTGTGTGTGAGGTGTTGTGTCTGTGTGTGTGTAGGTGTGTGTCTGTGTGTGTTAGGTGTGTGTCTGGTGTGTGTAGGTGAGTGTCTGTGTGTGTGTAGGTGTGTCTGTGTGTGTGTAGGTGAGTGTCTGTGTGTGTGTAGGTGTGTGTCTGTGTGTGTGTAGGTGAGTGTCTGTGTGTGTGTAGGTGAGTGTCTGTGTGTGTGTAGGTGAGTGTCTGTGTGTGTGTAGGTGAGTGTCTGTGTGTGTGTAGGTGTGTGTCACTGTGTGTGTGGTGAGTGTCTGGTGTGGAGGTGAGTGTCTGTGTGTAGGTGTGTGTCACTGTGTGTGTAGGTGAGTGTCTGTGTGTGTGTAGGTGAGTGTCTGTGTGTGTGTAGGTGTGTGTCACTGTGTGTGTGGTGAGTGTCTGTGTGTGTAGGTGAGTGTCTGTGTGTAGGTGTGTGTCACTGTGTGTGTAGGTGAGTGTCTGGTGTGTGTAGGTGAGTGTCTGTGTGTGTGTAGGTGTGTGTCACTGTGTGTGTGGTGAGTGTCTGTGTGTGTAGGTGAGTGTCTGTGTGTAGTGTGTGTCACTGTGTGTGTAGGTGAGTGTCTGTGTGTGTGTAGGTGAGTGTCTGTGTGTGTGTAGGTGTGTGTCACTGTGTGTAGGTGTGTGTCACTGTGTGTGTAGGTGAGTGTCTGTGTGTGTAGGTGAGTGTCTGTGTGTAGGTGTGTGTCTGTGTGTGTAGGTGAGCTGTGTGTGTGTAGGTGAGTGTCTGTGTGTGTGTAGGTGAGTGTCTGTGTGTGTGTAGGTGAGTGTCTGTGTGTGTAGGTGAGTGTCTGTGTGTGTGTAGGTGTGTGTCACTGTGTGTGTAGGTGAGTGTGTCTGTGTGTGTAGGTGAGTGTCTGTGTGTGTAGGTGAGTGTCTGTGTGTGTGTAGGTGTGTGTCTGTGTGTGTAGGTGAGTGTCTGTGTGTGTGTA
The DNA here is from genome assembly GCA_018977245.1 of Lethenteron camtschaticum. Taxonomy (NCBI): domain Eukaryota; kingdom Metazoa; phylum Chordata; class Hyperoartia; order Petromyzontiformes; family Petromyzontidae; genus Lethenteron; species Lethenteron camtschaticum. The sequence goes on from WFAB01004041.1 coordinate 2,775, forward strand.
GGTGAGTGTCACTGTGTGTGTGTAGGTGAGTGTCTGTGTGTGTAGGTGAGTGTCTGTGTGTGTAGGTGAGTGTCTGTGTGTAGGTGTGTGTCTGTGTGTGTAGGTGAGTGTCTGTGTGTGTGTAGGTGAGTGTCTGTGTGTGTGTAGGTGAGTGTCTGTGTGTGTGTAGGTGAGTGTCTGTGTGTGTAGGTGAGTGTCTGTGTGTGTGTAGGTGTGTGTCACTGTGTGTGTAGGTGAGTGTCTGTGTGTGTAGGTGAGTGCTGTGTGTAGGTGAGTGTCTGTGTGTAGGTGTGTGTCTGTGTGTGTAGATGAGTGTCTGTGTGTGTGTGTGAGTGTCTGTGTGTGTGTAGGTGTGTGTGTCACTGTGTGTGTGTAGGTGAGTGTCTGTGTGTGTGTAGGTGAGTGTCTGTGTGTGTGTAGGTGAGTGTCTGTGTGTGTGTAGGTGTGTGTCACTGTGTGTGTGTAGGTGAGTGTCTGTGTGTGTGTAGGTGAGTGTCTGTGTGTGTGTAGGTGAGTGTCTGTGTGTGTGTAGGTGTGTGTCTGTGTGTGTGTAGGTGTGTGTCACTGTGTGTGTGGTGAGTGTCTGTGTGTGTGTAGGTGTGTGTCACTGTGTGTGTAGGTGAGTGTCTGTGTGTGTGTAGGTGTGTGTCACTGTGTGTGTGTAGGTGAGTGTCTGTGTGTGTGTAGGTGAGTGTCTGTGTGTGTGTAGGTGTGTGTCACTGTGTGTGTAGGTGAGTGTCACTGTGTGTGTAGGTGAGTGTCTGTGTGTAGGTGTGTGTCTGTGTGTGTGTAGGTGATGTGTGTGGTGAGTGTCACTGTGTGTGTGTAGGTGAGTGTCTGTGTGTGTGTAGGTGAGTGTCTGTGTGTGTGTAGGTGAGTGTCTGTGTGTGTGTAGGTGTGTGTCATGTGTGTGTTAGGTGAGTGTCTGTGTGTGTGTAGGTGAGTGTCTGTGTGTGTGTAGGTGAGTGTCTGTGTGTGTGTAGGTGTGTGTCTGTGTGTGTGTAGGTGTGTGTCACTGTGTGTTGTGGTGAGTGTCTGTGTGTGTAGGTGTGTGTCACTGTGTGTGTAGGTGAGTGTCTGTGTGTGTGTAGGTGTGTGTCACTGTGTGTGTGTAGGTGAGTGTCTGTGTGTGTGTAGGTGAGTGTCTGTGTGTGTGTAGGTGTGTGTCACTGTGTGTGTAGGTGAGTGTCACTGTGTGTGTAGGTGAGTGTCTGTGTGTGTGTAGGTGAGTGTCACTGTGTGTGTGTAGGTGAGTGTCTGTGTGTGTAGGTGAGTGTCTGTGTGTGTAGGTGTGTCTGTTGTGTGTAGGGTGTGTCTGTGTGTGTAGGTGAGTGTCTGTGTGTGTAGGTGAGTGTCTGTGTGTGTGTAGGTGAGTGTCTGTGTGTGTGTAGGTGAGTGTCTGTGTGTGTAGGTGAGTGTCTGTGTGTGTGTAGGTGTGTGTCATGTGTGTGTAGGTGAGTGTCTGTGTGTGTGTAGGTGAGTGTCTGTGTGTGTAGGTGAGTGTCTGTGTGTGTGTAGGTGTGTGTCTGTGTGTGTAGGTGAGTGTCTGTGTTGTGTAGGTGAGTGTCTGTGTGTGTGTAGGTGAGTGTCTGTGTGTGTAGGTGAGTGTCTGTGTGTGTGTAGGTGAGTGTCTGTGTGTAGGTGAGTGTCTGTGTGTGTAGGTGAGTGTCTGTGTGTGTGTAGGTGAGTGTCTGTGTGTGTGTAGGTGAGTGTCTGTGTGTGTGTAGGTGAGTGTCTGTGTGTTGTAGGTGAGTGTCTGTGTGTGTGTAGGTGTGTGTCACTGTGTGTGTAGGTGAGTGTCTGTGTGTGTAGGTGAGTGTCTGTGTGTGTAGGTGAGTGTCTGTGTGTAGGTGTGTGTCTGTGTGTGTAGTGAGTGTCTGTGTGTGTGTAGGTGAGTGTCTGTGTGTGTGTAGGTGAGTGTCACTGTGTGTGTGTAGGTGAGTGTCTGTGTGTGTGTAGGTGAGTGTCTGTGTGTGTGTAGGTGAGTGTCTGTGTGTGTGTAGGTGTGTGTCACTGTGTGTGTGTAGGTGAGTGTCTGTGTGTGTGTAGGTGAGTGTCTGTGTGTGTGTAGGTGAGTGTCTGTGTGTGTGTAGGTGAGTGTCTGTGTGTGTGTAGGTGTGTGTCACTGTGTGTGTGTGAGTGTCTGTGTGTGTGTAGGTGTGTGTCATGTGTGTGTAGGTGAGTGTCTGTGTGTGTGTAGGTGTGTGTCACTGTGTGTGTGTAGGTGAGTGTCTGTGTGTGTGTAGGTGAGTGTCTGTGTGTGTGTAGGTGTGTGTCACTGTGTGTGTAGGTGAGTGTCACTGTGTGTGTAGGTGAGTGTCTGTGTGTAGGTGTGTGTCTGTGTGTGTGTAGGTGAGTGTCTGTGTGTGTGTAGGTGAGTGTCTGTGTGTGTGTAGGTGAGTGTCTGTGTGTGTGTAGGTGAGTGTCTGTGTGTGTGTAGGTGAGTGTCTGTGTGTGTGTAGGTGTGTGTCACTGTGTGTGTGTAGGTGAGTGTCTGTGTGTGTGTAGGTGAGTGTCTGTGTGTGTGTAGGTGAGTGTCTGTGTGTGTGTAGGGGTGTCTGTGTGTGTGTAGGTGTGTGTCTGTGTGTGTAGGTTGAGGTCTGTGTGTGTGTAGGTGTGTGTCACTGTGTGTGTAGGTGAGTGTCTGTGTGTGTGTAGGTGTGTTCACTGTGTGTGTGTAGGTGAGTGTCTGTGTGTGTGTAGGTGAGTGTTTGTGTGTGTGTAGGTGTGTGTCACTGTGTGTGTAGGTGAGTGTCTGTGTGTGTAGGTGAGTGTCTGTGTGTAGGTGTGTGTCTGTGTGTGTAGGTGTGTGTCTGTGTGTGTGTAGGTGAGTGTCTGTGTGTGTGTAGTGTGTGTGTCTGTGTGTGTGTAGGTGAGTGTCTGTGTGTGTGTAGGTGAGTGTCTGTGTGTGTGTAGGTGTGTGTCACTGTGTGTGTAGGTGAGTGTCTGGTGTGTGTAGGTGTGTGTCACTGTGTGTGTGTAGGTGAGTGTCTGTGTGTGTAGGTGAGTGTCTGTGTGTGTAGGTGAGTGTCTGTGTGTGTGTAGGTGAGTGTCTGTGTGTGTGTAGGTGAGTGTGTCTGTGTGTGTGGGTGTGTGTCACTGTGTGTGTAGGTGAGTGTCTGTGTGTGTGTAGGTGTGTGTCACTGTGTGTGTGTAGGTGAGTGTCTGTGTGTGTAGGTGAGTGTCTGTGTGTGTGTAGGTGGTGTCTGTGTGTGTGTAGGTGTGTGTCTGTGTGTGTAGGTGTGTGTCTGTGTGTGTGTAGGTGTGTGTCTGTGTGTGTGTAGGTGGTGTGTCTGTGTGTGTGTAGGTGAGTGTCTGTGTGTGTGTAGGTGTGTGTCTGTGTGTGTGTAGGTGAGTGTCTGTGTGTGTGTAGGTGTGTGTCTGTGTGTGTGTAGGTGATGTCTGTGTGTGTGTAGGTGAGTGTCTGTGTGTGTGTAGGTGAGTGTCTGTGTGTGTAGGTGAGTGTCTGTGTGTGTGTAGGTGTGTGTCACTGTGTGTGTGGTGAGTGTCTGTGTGTGGAGGTGAGTGTCTGTGTGTAGGTGTGTGTCACTGTGTGTGTAGGTGAGTGTCTGTGTGTGTGTAGGTGAGTGTCTGTGTGTGTGTAGGTGTGTGTCACTGTGTGTGTGGTGAGTGTCTGTGTGTGTAGGTGAGTGTCTGTGTGTAGGTGTGTGTCACTGTGTGTGTAGGTGAGTGTCTGTGTGTGTGTAGGTGAGTGTCTGTGTGTGTGTAGGTGTGTGTCACTGTGTGGTGAGTGTCTGTGTGTGTAGGTGAGTGTCTGTGTGTAGGTGTGTGTCACTGTGTGTGTAGGTGAGTGTCTGTGTGTGTGTAGGTGAGTGTCTGTGTGTGTGTAGGTGTGTGTCACTGTGTGTAGGTGTGTGTCACTGTGTGTGTAGGTGAGTGTCTGTGTGTGTAGGTGAGTGTCTGTGTGTGGTTGTGTGTCTGTGTGTGTAGGTGAGTGTCTGTGGTGTAGGTGAGTGTTGTGTGTGTGTAGGTGAGTGTCTGTGTGTGTAGGTGAGTGGTCTGTGTGTGTAGGTGAGTGTCTGTGTGTGTGTAGGTGTGTGTCACTGTGTGTGTAGGTGAGTGTCTGTGTGTGTAGGTGAGTGTCTGTGTGTGTAGGTGAGTGTCTGTGTGTTGTAGGTGTGTGTCACTGTGTGTGTAGGTGAGTGTCTGTGTGTGTGTAGGTGAGTGTCACTGTGTGTGTGTAGGTGAGTGTCTGTGTGTGTAGGTGAGTGTCTGTGTGTGTAGGTGAGTGTCTGTGTGTAGGTGTGTGTCTGTGTGTGTAGGTGAGTGTCTGTGTTGTGTAGGTGAGTGTCTGTGTGTGTGTAGTGAGTGTCTGTGTGTGTGTAGGTGAGTGTCTGTGTGTGTAGGTGAGTGTCTGTGTGTGTGTAGGGGTGTGTCACTGTGTGTGTAGTGTGAGTGTCTGTGTGTGTGGTAGGTGAGTGTCTGTCGTGTGTGTGTAGGTGAGTCTGTTGTGTGTGTGTCTGTGTGTGTGTATGAGTGTTCTGTGTGTGTAGGTGTGTGTCTGTGTGTGTGTAGGTGTGTGTCACTGTGTGTGTGTAGGTGAGTGTCTGTGTGTGTGTAGGTGAGTGTCTGTGTGTGTGTAGGTGAGTGTCTGTGTGTGTGTAGGTGTGTGTCACTGTGTGTGTGTAGGTGAGTGTCTGTGTGTGTGTAGGTGAGTGTCTGTGTGTGTAGGTGAGTGTCTGTGTGTGTGTAGGTGTGTGTCTGTGTGTGTGTAGGTGTGTGTCACTGTGTTGTGTGGTGAGTGTCTGTGTGTGTGTAGGTGTGTGTCACTGTGTGTGTAGGTGAGTGTCTGTGTGTGTGTAGGTGTGTGTCCTGTGTGTGTGTAGGTGAGTGTCTGTGTGTGTGTGTAGGTGAGTGTCTGTGTGTGTGTAGGTGTGTGTCACTGTGTGTGTAGGTGAGTGTCACTGTGTGTTGTAGGTGAGTGTCTGTGTGTGTAGGTGAGTGTCTGTGTGTGTGTAGGTGAGTGTCTGTGTGTGTGTAGGTGAGTGTCACTGTGTGTGTGTAGGTGAGTGTCGGTGTGTGTGTAGGTGAGTGTCTGTGTGTGTGTAGGTGAGTGTCTGTGTGTGTGTAGGTGTGTGTCACTGTGTGTGTGTAGGTGAGTGTCTGTGTGTGTGTAGGTGAGTGTCTGTGTGTGTAGGTGAGTGTCTGTGTGTGTGTAGGTGTGTGTCTGTGTGTGTGTAGGTGTGTGTCACGTGTGTGTGGTGAGTGTCTGTGTGTGTAGGTGTGTGTCACTGTGTGTGTAGGTGAGTGTCTGTGTGTGTGTAGGTGTGTGTCACTGTGTGTGTGTAGGTGAGTGTCTGTGTGTGTGTAGGTGAGTGTCTGTGTGTGTGTAGGTGTGTGTCACTGTGTGTGTAGGTGAGTGTCACTGTGTGTGTGTGTGAGTGTCTGTGTGTAGGTGTGTGTCACTGTGTGTGTAGGTGAGTGTCTGTGTGTGTGTAGGTGAGTGTCTGTGTGTGTGTAGGTGTGTGTCACTGTGTGTGTGTAGGTGAGTGTCTGTGTGTGTGTAGGTGAGTGTCTGTGTGTGTGTAGGTGTGTCACTGTGTGTGTAGGTGAGTGTCGTGTGTGTGTAGGTGTGTGTCACTGTGTGTGTGTAGGTGAGTGTCTGTGTGTGTAGGTGAGTGTCTGTGTGTGTGTAGGTGAGTGTCTGTGTGTGTGTAGGTGAGTGTCTGTGTGTGTGTAGGTGGTGTCTGTGTGTGTGGGTGTGTGTCACTGTGTGTGTGTGAGTGGTCTGTGTTGTGTGTAGGTGTGTGTCACTGTGTGTGTGTAGGTGAGTGTCTGTGTGTTGTAGGTGAGTGTCTGTGTGTGTGTAGGTGTTGTCTGTGTGTGTGTAGGTGTGTGTCTGTGTGTGTGTAGGTGTTGTGTCTGTGTGTGTGTAGGTGTGTGTCTGTGTGTGTGTTGTGTCTGTGTGTGTGTAGGTGAGTGTCTGTGTGTGTGTAGGTGTGTCTGTGTGTGTGTAGGTGAGTGTCTGTGTGTGTGTAGGTGTGTGTCTGTGTGTGTGTAGGTGAGTGGGTGTGTGTGTAGGTGAGTGTCTGTGTGTGTGTAGGTGAGTGTCTGTGTGTGTGTAGGTGAGTGTCTGTGTGTGTGTAGGTGTGTGTCACTGTGTGTGTGGTGAGTGTCTGTGTGTGGTAGGTGAGTGTCTGTGTGTAGGTGTGTGTCACTGTGTGTGTAGGTGAGTGTCTGTGTGTGTGTAGGTGAGTGTCTGTGTGTGTGTAGGTGTGTGTCACTGTGTGTGTGTGTGAGTGTCTGTGTGTGTAGGTGAGTGTCTGTGTGTAGGTGTGTGTCACTGTGTGTGTAGGTGAGTGTCTGTGTGTGTGTAGGTGAGTGTCTGTGTGTGTGTAGGTGTGTGTCACTGTGTGTGTGGTGAGTGTCTGTGTGTGTAGGTGAGTGTCTGTGTGTGTAGGTGTGTGTCACTGTGTGTGTAGGTGAGTGTCTGTGTGTGTGTAGGTGAGTGTCTGTGTGTGTGTAGGTGTGTGTCACTGTGTGTAGGTGTGTGTCACTGTGTGTGTAGGTGAGTGTCTGTGTGTGTAGGTGTGTGTCACTGTGTGTGTGGTGAGTGTCTGTGTGTGTGTAGGTGAGTGTCTGTGTGGTAGGTGTGTGTCACTGTGTGTGTGGTGAGTGTCTGTGTGTGTGTAGGTGAGTGTCTGTGTGTGTAGGTGTGTGTCCTGTGTGTGTGTAGGTGAGTGTCTGTGTGTGTAGGTGTGTGTCACTGTGTGTGTGGTGTGTGTGTGGTAGGTGAGTGTCTGTGTGTGTAGGTGTGTGTCACTGTGTGTGTAGGTGAGTGTCTGTGTGTGTGTAGGTGAGTGTCTGTGTGTGTGTAGGTGTGTCACTGTGTGTGTGAGGTGAGTGTCTGTGTGTGTGTAGGTGAGTGTCTGTGTGTGTGTAGGTGTGTGTCACTGTGTGTGTGTAGGTGTGGTCTGTGTGTGTGTAGGTGAGTGTCTGTGTGTGTGTAGGTGAGTGTCTGTGTGTGTTAGGTGTGTGTCACTGTGTGTGTGTAGGTGAGTGTCTGTGTGTGTGTAGGTGAGTGTCTGTGTGTGTGTAGGTGAGTGTCTGTGTGTGTGTAGGTGTGTGTCACTGTGTGTGTGTGGTGAGTGTCTTGTGTGTGTGTAGGTGAGTGTCTGTGTGTGTGTAGGTGAGTGTCTGTGTGTGTGTAGGTGTGTGTCACTGTGTGTGTGTAGGTGAGTGTCTGTGTGTGTGTAGGTGAGTGTCTGTGTGTGTGTAGTGAGTGTCTGTTGTGTGTGTAGGTGTGTGTCACTGTGTGTGTGTAGGTGAGTGTCCTGTGTGTGTGTAGGTG
>WFAB01004042.1:0-10075 GCA_018977245.1 Lethenteron camtschaticum
GTGTGTGGAGCGGTGTGTAGTGTAGTGGTTTAGCGCACTGTGTGTGTGTGGGGAGCGATGGCTGTAGTGGTTAGCGCACTGTGTGTGTGTGTGGGGAGTGGTGGGTGTAGTGGTTAGCGCACTGTGTGTGTGGGGAGTGGTGGGTGTAGTGGTTAGCGCACTGTGTGTGTGTGGGGAGCGATGGCTGTAGTGGTTAGCGCACTGTGTGTGTGTGGGGAGTGGTGGTGCAGTGGTTAGCGCACTGTGTGTGTGTGTGTGGGGAGCGATGGGTGTAGTGGTTAGCGCACTGTGTGTGTGGGGAGTGGTGGTGAAGTGGTTAGCGCACTGTGTGTGTGTGGGGAGTGGTGGGTGTAGTGGTTAGCGCTATGTTGCGCTACGAACCCAGCGACCCAGGTTCGATTCCCGCTCACGACCAACACCACCACGTGACGATTATCTGAACCGGTCCTGGGCCTCCCCTAGGTCGACTCAGCCTCAAATGAGTACCTGGTGTGATCTGTAGTGAACATTGCCACTGGGGGAGAGACAAAGGCGGCCGGGCGTGGTGGTGCTGGCCACCCACCCCCTCTGTGTGTGCCGGTAGCCTTCATAGGTAGCTGCTGCTACTCGCTACTAACAGCACTTGCCCCTACAGCCCTGCTAGAGGCTACCTGGGGGAGCTTTGTCTTTGCCAACGGGTTCCATTTATCTGGCGACGCGATGGAGAAACGCGGCCATTGCTTTGCTGCTGCTGGGTGCTGGCCCGAACCGTCTGTTTGTCGAGTTGGCTGAGCCAGGGTTAGGGGGGGGGCTCTTTCCACGCAGGCAGCAGTAGTCACTCGGCTGACGTGCAAATAAACAATCAACAATGACGGCTTCCTGCATCTTGTTGTTGTTGTTGAACTCTCACTCACCCACCATCTAACTCACCCACTCAATCATTCACTCACCCACCTACTCATCCACCCACCATCTCACTCACCCACACACCAACTCACCTACTCACTCGCCGACCTACTCACCCACCATCTCACCCACCATCTCACCCACCCACTCACCCACTCACCCACCCACTCACAAACCCACTCACCCACCCACCCACTCACCCACCCACTCACCCACCCACTCACCCACTCACCCACTCACCCACTCACTCACCCACCATCTCACCCACCCACTCACTCACCCACCCACTCACTCACCCACCCACTCACTCACTCACCCACCATCTCACCCACCCACCCACCCACTCACTCACCCACCCACTCACTCACCCACCCACTCACCCACCCACTCACCCACCCACTCACCCACTCACCCACTCACTCACCCACTCACTCACTCACCCACCATCTCACCCACCCACCCACCCACTCACTCACCCACCCACTCACTCACCCACCCACTCACTCACTCACCCACTCACTCACCCACCTACCTACCTCACGGCCGTCGGGCAAAGCGTCATGGCAAAGAGGAACTGGGTATTGAGGCTTGGGGACAGTGAGCGCGAGGTTTTATGTTTAACAGTTCAATACACTACACTATACACTACACTATACACTACACTACACACTACACTACACACTACACACTACACTATACACTACACTATACACTACACTATACACTACACTACACACTACACTATACACTACTATACACTACACTATACACTACACTATACACTACACTATACACTACACTATACACTACACACTACACTACACTATACACTACACTATACACTACACTACACACTACACTACACTATACACTACACTATACACTACACTATACACTATACACTACACTATACACTACACACTACACTATACACTACACTATACACTACACTATACACTACACTATACACTACACTATACACTACACTATACACTACTATACACTACACACTATACACTACACTATACACTACACTATACACTACACTATACACTACACACTATACACTACTATACTATACACTACACTATACACTACACTACTATACTATACACTACACTATACACTACACTATACACTACACTATACACTACACTATACACTACTACACTATACACTACACACTTTACACTACACTACACACTACACTATACACTACTACACTATACACTACACTATACACTACACTATACACTACACACTATACACTACTATACTATACACTACACTATACACTACACTACTATACTATACACTACACTATACACTACACTACTATACTATACACTACACTATACACTACACTACTATACTATACACTACACTACACACTACACTATACACTACTACACTATACACTACACTATACACTACACTATACACTACTACACTATACACTACACTATACACTACACTATACACTACACACTATACACTACTATACTATACACTACACTATACACTACACTACTATACTATACACTACACTATACACTACACTACTATACTATACACTACACTATACACTACACTATACACTACTACACTATACACTACACTATACACTCTACACTACACTATACACTACACTATACACTACACACTACACACTATACACTACACTATACACTACACTATACACTACACACTATACACTACACTATACACTACACACTATACACTACACTATACACTACACTATACACTACACTATACACTATACACTACACACTATACACTACACTATACACTACACTATACACTACACTATACACTACACTATACACTACACACTATACACTACACTATACACTACACACTATACACTACTATACTATACACTACACTATACACTACACTATACACTACACTATACACTACTACACTATACACTACACTATACACTCTACACTACACTATACACTACACTATACACTACACACTACACACTATACACTACACTATACACTACACACTATACACTACACTATACACTACACTATACACTACACTATACACTCTACACTACACACTATACACTACACTATACACTACACACTACACTATACACTACACTATACACTACACTATACACTACACTATACACTACACTATACACTACACACTACACTATACACTACACTACACTATACACTACACTATACCACTACACTATACACTATACACTACACTACACTATACACTACACTATACACTACACTATACACTATACACTACACTACACACTACACTATACACTACACTATACACTACACTACACACTACTATACACTACACTACACACTACACTATACACTACACTACACTACACACTACACTATACACTACACTACACTATACACTATACACTACACACTACACTACACTATACACTACACTACACTATACACTAGACTACACTACACACTACACTACACACTACTATACACTACACTATACACTACACTACACACTACACTATACACTACACTACACTACACACTACACTATACACTACACTATACACTACACTACACTATACACTACACTACACTATACACTACACTACACTATACACTACACTACACTATACACTACACTACACTATACACTACACTACACACTACACTATACACTACACTATACACTACACTACACACTACACTATACACTACACTATACACTATATACTACACACTACACTATACACTACACTATACTATACACTACACTATACACTATATACTACACACTACACTATACACTACACTATACTATACACTACACACTACACTATACTATACACTACACTATACACTATATACTACACACTACACTATACACTACACTATACTATACACTACACTATACACTATATACTACACACTACACTATACACTACACTATACTATACACTACACACTACACTATACACTACACTATACACTACACTATACACTACACACTATACACTACACTATACACTACACTATACTATACACTACACACTACACTATACACTATATACTACACACTACACTATACACTACACTATACACTACACTATACACTACACACTATACACTACACTATACACTACACTATACACTACACTATACACTACACTACACACTACACTATACACTACACTACACACTACACTATACACTACACTATACACTACACTATACACTACACTACACTACACACTACACTACACACTACTATACACTACACTATACACTACACTACACACTACACTACACACTACACTATACACTACACACTACACTATACACTACACTACACTATACACTACACTACACTATACACTACACTACACTATACACTACACTACACTACACACTACACTACACACTACTATACACTACACTATACACTACACTACACACTACACTATACACTACACTACACACTACACTATACACTACACTATACACTACACTACACTATACACTACACTACACTATACACTACACTACACTATACACTACACTACACACTACACTATACACTACACTATACACTACACTATACACTACACTACACACTACACTATACTATACACTACACTATACACTATATACTACACACTACACTATACACTACACTATACTATACACTACACTATATACTACACACTACACTATACACTACACTATACACTATATACTACACACTACACTATACACTACACTATACTATACACTACACTATACACTATATACTACACACTACACTATACACTACACTATACTATACACTACACTATACACTATATACTACACACTACACTATACACTACACTATACTATACACTACACTATACACTATATACTACACACTACACTATACACTACACTATACTATACACTACACACTACACTATACACTACACTATACACTACACTATACACTACACTATACACTACACACTATACACTATACACTACACTATACACTACACTATACTATACACTACACACTACACTATACACTATATACTACACACTACACTATACACTACACACTATACACTACACTATACACTACACTATACTATACACTACACACTACACTATACACTATATACTACACACTACACTATACACTACACACTATACACTATACACTACACTATACACTACACTATACTATACACTACACACTACACTATACACTATATACTACACACTACACTATACACTACACACTATACACTACACTATACACTACACTATACTATACACTACACTATACACTATATACTACACACTATACACTACACACTATACACTACACACTACACTATACACTATACTATACTATACACTACACTATACACTACACTATACACTACACTATACACTATATACTACACTATACACTATATACTACACACTACACACTACACTATACACTACACACTATACACTATACTATACACTACACTACACTACACTATACACTACACACTACACTACACACTACACTACACACTACACTATACACTACACTACACACTACACTACACACTACACTATACACTACACTATACACTACACTATACACTACACTACACTATACACTACACTATACACTACACTATACACTACACTATACACTACACTATACACTACACTATACACTACTATACACTACACACTACACTATACACTACACTATACACTACACTATACACTGCACTATACACTACTATACACTACACTATACACTACACTATACACTACACTATACACTACACTATACACTACACTATACACTACTATACACTACACTATACACTACACTATACACTACACTATACACTACTATACACTACACTATACACTACTATACACTACACTATACACTACACTATACACTACACTATACACTACACTATACACTACTATACACTACACTATACACTACTATACACTACACTATACACTACACTATACACTACACTATACACTACTATACACTACACTATACACTACTATACACTACACTATACACTACACTATACACTACACTATACACTACACTATACACTACACTATACACTACACTAGACACATTAGTTGACAGAGTCACCAAACATCGTGAACAGATCCCTCCGCGTGGGCGGCTCGCGGAAGGCGCCGTTTATCAACCAGAAGACAAGCGACGACAAATAAACAACAACAACAACAGCAACAACAACAGCAACAACAACAACAACAACAGCAACAACAGCGTCTCCTCTCTCGGTGGGAGTAACCTCACACTTTAACCACCACCGCCACCACCACCATGACAACCACCACCACCACCACGACAACAACCGCCACCACCACGACAACAACCGCCACCGTTGGGCCCTGGGGGCCTCAGGGAGCGTTGGGCCCTGGGGGCCTCAGGGAGCGTTGGGCCGTGGGGGCCTCAGGGAGCGTTGGGCCTGGGGGCCTCAGGGAGCGTTGGGCCGTGGGGGCCTCAGGGAGCGCTGGGCCTGGGGGCCTCAGGGAGCATTGGGCCCTGGGGGCCTCAGGGAGCGTTGGGCCCTGGGGGCCTCAGGGAGCGTTGGGCCGTGGAGGCCTCAGGGAGCATTGGGCCCTGGGGGCCTCAGGGAGCGTTGGGCCCTGGGGGCCTCAGGGAGCGTTGGGCCGTGGGGGCCTCAGGGAGCGCTGGGCCCTGGGGGCCTCAGGGAGCGTTGGGCCCTGGGGGCCTCAGGGAGCGTTGGGCCCTGGGGCCTCAGGGAGCGTTGGGCCCTGGGGGCCTCAGGGAGCGTTGGGCCGTGGAGGCCTCAGGGAGCATTGGGCCCTGGGGGCCTCAGGGAGCGTTGGGCCCTGGGGGCCTCAGGGAGCGTTGGGCCCTGGGGGCCTCAGGGAGCGTTGGGCCCTGGGGGCCTCAGGGAGCGTTGGGCCCTGGGGGCCTCAGGGAGCGTTGGGCCGTGGGGGCCTCAGGGAGCGCTGGGCCCTGGGGGCCTCAGGGAGCATTGGGCCCTGGGGGCCTCAGGGAGCGTTGGGCCTGGGGCCTCAGGGAGCGTTGGGCCCTGGGGGCCTCAGGGAGCGTTGGGCCCTGGGGGCCTCAGGGAGCGTTGGGCCCTGGGGGCCTCAGGGAGCGTTGGGCCCTGGGGCCTCAGGGAGCGTTGGGCCCTGGGGGCCTCAGGGAGCCTCAGGGAGCGTTGGGCCCTGGGGGCCTCAGGGAGCGTTGGGCCCTGGGGGCCTCAGGGAGCCTCAGGGAGCGTTGGGCCCTGGGGGCCTCAGGGAGCGTTGGGCCCTGGGGGCCTCAGGGAGCGTTGGGCCCTGGGGGCCTCAGGGAGCGCTGGGCCCTGGGGGCCTCAGGGAGCGTTGGGCCCTGGGGGCCTCAGGGAGCGCTGGGCCCTGGGGGCCTCAGGGAGCGTTGGGCCCTGGGGGCCTCAAGGAGCGTTGGGCCCTGGGGGCCTCAGGGAGCGTTGGGCCCTGGGGGCCTCAGGGATCGTTGGAGCCCTGGGGGCCTCAGGGAGCGTTGGGCCCTGGGGGCCTCAGGGGAAGTCCGCTGGAGGCCGAGGCGGCCCAGCGGGTGGCCAAGAATGCCGCTCCGGGTTCTTCTCGGCCCCCAACTCGGGTCGACGAAATTCACCATCACCATCATCATCACCACCACCGCCACCACTACCACCGCCACCACCATCACCACCACCATCACCACCATCACCACCATCACCACCACCGCCACCACCATCATCATCATCACCACCACCGCCACCACTACCACCGCCACCACCATCACCACCACCATCACCACCATCACCACCATCACCACCACCGCCACCACCATCATCATCATCACCACCACCGCCACCACTACCACCGCCACCACCATCACCACCACCATCACCACCATCACCACCATCACCACCACCGCCACCACCATCATCATCATCACCACCACCGCCACCACTACCACCGCCACCACCATCACCACCACCATCACCACCATCACCACCATCACCACCACGCCACCACCATCATCATCATCACCACCATCATCATCATCATCACCACCACCACCGCCGCCACCACCACTACCACCGCCACCACCATCACCACCACCATCACCACCATCACCACCATCACCACCACCATCACCACCATCACCACCAACACCATCATCACCACCATCACCACCACCATCATCATCATCACCACCACCACCGCCGCCACCACTACCACCGCCACCACCATCACCACCACCATCACCACCATCACCACCACCGCCACCACCATCATCATCATCACCACCATCATCATCACCACCGCCACCACCATCATCATCATCACCACCACCACCACCGCCGCCACCATCACCACCATCACCACCACCGCCACCACCATCATCATCATCACCACCACCACCACCATCATCATCACCATCATCACCACCACCATCATCACCACCACCACCACCACCATCATCATCATCATCACCACCACCACCACCATCATCACCACCACCACCACCACCATCATCACCACCATCACCACCATCATCATCACCACCACCACCATCATCATCACCACCACCCATCACCACCATCACCGCCACCACCACCATCATCATCACCACCACCACCACCATCACCACCACCACCATCACCACCATCATCATCACCACCACCACCATCATCATCACCACCACCATCACCACCATCACCGCCACCACCATCATCATCACCACCACCACCACCATCACCACCACCACCATCACCACCATCATCATCACCACCACCACCATCATCAATCACCACCACCATCACCACCATCACCGCCACCACCATCATCATCACCACCACCACCATCATCATCACCACCACCATCATCACCACCACCACCATCACCACCACCACCATCACCACCACCACCACCACCACCATCATCACCACCACCACCACCACCATCATCATCACCACCACCACCATCACCACCACCACCATCATCATCATCACCACCATCATCATCACCACCACCACCGCCACCACCACCATCACCCCACCACCACCACCATCACCGCCACCACCCCCACCGCCACCACCACCATCACCACCACCACCCCCACCACCACCACCCCACCCTCTCTCCCTCACCCCTCCCCCCCTCCCCCCCCCGTGACCCCGTGCCGCTCCCCGTGACCCCGCGGCCTCTTTGCGAGCGCCCTGCCGCGCATGGCGGCCAGGGTGGCCACGTGGCCCCGCCGTGAGTCGGCCTGCTCCTCCAGGTACTCAAGCGCGCGGCCAAACAGCAGCGCCGCCTCCTCGTGCGAGATGCGGCACGACCTCCCCTCGTCCCTCTCCTCCCTCCCCTCCTCCTCGTCCACCTCTTCCACCCTCTCCTCCTCCACCCTCTCCTCCTTCTCGCCGCGTACCGCCGGCCCCTTGTCGTAGTCGTCCTCGTCGTAGTCGTCCAGCCAGGCGGCCACCGTCGCCTGCTCCACCGCCCCGTAGCCCGGCACGGCGCGCAGCTCCGACACGAAGTCGGACAACGACAGGCCGCTGGCGGAGTCGTCGTCGGAGTCGTCCCCCGGAGCCACATCGTCCTCCTCCTTCACCTCCTCCTCCTTCTCCACTTTGCACCGACCTCCACCACCGCCACCACCACCACTACCACCACCACTACCGCCACTGCCACTACCGCCACCACCGCCACCACCACCACCACCGTCACCACCGTCACCGCCACCGGCCACACGTCGAGCCAGGAGCGACGCAGCAGCCGCCTGGGAACTTGCCGCCACGCCCGCGCGCAGTCGCTCACCGCCTCGCCGAGACCCACGGCACCGGCAGCACCGGCACCGGCCCGGCGCCTCAGCATGGCGCGCCGGTAGCGCAGCCGGAGGCCCCGCAGGACGCCGCGACCCGCGGCCTGTCGGGCGGCCGCCGCCCCCCGCCGGCAGGCCGAAGACGGCAAAGTCTCCGAGGCTCGGCGCGCCGCCGACGCCGGTGACGGGGCCGCCGGTGACGGGGCCGCCGGTGACGGGGCGGCCCGGCCCCTCGTCCGCGAGCAGCGCGGCCCGGCGGGGCAGGCCCAGGCGGGCGAGCCGCTCGGCCACGGCGGGGACAAAGTGGCGCGCAAACCACGAGCGGAAC
>WFAB01004043.1:0-10040 GCA_018977245.1 Lethenteron camtschaticum
TCTGAGAGTGAGTGAGTGTGAGTCTGAGGTGTGTGTGAGTCTGAGAGTGGAGTGTGCGTGGAGTGTGAGTCTGAGTGTGTGTGAGTCTGAGAGTGAGTGAGTGTGTGTGTGAGAGTGTTTGAGTCTGAGAGTGTGAGAGTGAGAGTGTGAGTGAGTGTGAGTCTGAGAGTGAGTGAGTGTGGAGTCTGAGAGTGAGTGAGTGTGAGGTCTGAGTGTGTGTGAGTGAGTGTGAGTGTGAGTCTGAGAGTGAGTGAGTGTGTGTGTGAGTCTGAGAGTGTGAGAGTGAGTGTGTGTGAGTCTGAGAGTGTGAGAGTGTGTGTGTGAGTCTGAGAGTGTGAGAGTGTGTGTGTGTGAGTCTGAGAGTGTGAGAGTGGTGTGTGTGAGTCTGAGAGTGTGAGAGTGTGTGTGTGTGAGTCTGAGAGTGAGAGTGAGTGTGTGTGAGTCTGTGAGTGAGTGTGTGTGAGTCTGAGAGTGTGAGGGTGGTGAGTGTGTGGTGAGTCTGAGAGTGTGAGGGTGAGTGTGTGTGAGTCTGAGAGTGTGAGGGTGAGTGAGTGTGAGAGTGTGTGTGTGTGAGTCTGAGAGTGTGAGGGTGTGAGTGTGTGTGAGTCTGAGAGTGTGAGAGTGTGTGTGTGTGAGTCTGAGAGTGTGTGAGTCTGAGTGTGTGTGAGTCTGAGAGTGAGAGTGTGTGTGAGTCTGAGAGTGTGAGGGTGAATGTGTGTGAGTCTGAGAGTGTGAGAGTGAGTGTGTGTGAGTCTGAGAGTGTGAGGGTGTGTGTGTGTGAGTCTGAGAGTGTGAGGGTGAATGTGTGTGAGTCTGAGAGTGTGAGAGTGAGTGTGTGTGAGTCTGAGAGTGTGAGGGTGAGTGTGTGTGAGTCTGAGAGTGTGAGAGTGAGTGTGTGTGAGTCTGAGAGTGTGAGAGTGAGTGTGTGTGTGAGTCTGAGAGTGTGTGAGTGTGAGTCTGAGTGTGTGTGAGTCTGAGAGTGTGAGAGTGTGAGAGTCTGAGAGAGTGAGTGTGTGTGAGTCTGAGAGTGAGAGTGAGTGTGTGTGAGTCTGAGAGTGTGAGTGTGTGTGAGTCTGAGAGTGAGAGTGAGTGTGTGTGAGTCTGAGAGTGAGTGTGTGTGAGTCTGAGAGTGTGTGAGTCTGAGTGTGTGTGAGTCTGAGAGTGTGAGGGTGAATGTGTGTGAGTCTGAGAGTGTGAGAGTGAGTGTGTGTGAGTCTGAGAGTGTGAGAGTGAGTGTGTGTGAGTCTGAGAGTGTGTGAGTCTGAGTGTGTGTGAGTCTGAGAGTGAGAGTGTGTGTGAGTCTGAGAGTGTGAGGGTGAATGTGTGTGAGTCTGAGAGTGTGAGAGTGAGTGTGTGTGAGTCTGAGAGTGTGAGAGTGTGTGTGTGTGAGTCTGAGAGTGAGTGTGTGTGAGTCTGAGAGTGTGAGAGTGTGTGTGTGTGAGTCTGAGAGTGAGAGTGTGTGAGTCTGAGTGTGTGAGAGTGAGTGTGTGTGTGAGTCTGAGAGTGTGAGGGTGTGTGTGTGTGAGTCTGAGAGTGTGAGAGTGAGTGTGTGTGAGTCTGAGAGTGTGAGAGTGAGTGTGTGTGAGTCTGAGAGTGTGAGAGTGAGTGTGTGTGTGAGTCTGAGAGTGTGTGAGTGTGAGTCTGAGTGTGTGTGAGTCTGAGAGTGTGAGAGTGTGAGAGTCTGAGAGTGTGAGTGTGTGTGAGTCTGAGAGTGAGAGTGAGTGTGTGTGAGTCTGAGAGTGAGTGTGTGTGAGTCTGAGAGTGTGTGAGTCTGAGTGTGTGTGAGTCTGAGAGTGTGAGGGTGAATGTGTGTGAGTCTGAGAGTGTGAGAGTGAGTGTGTGTGAGTCTGAGAGTGTGAGGGTGAGTGTGTGTGAGTCTGAGAGTGTGAGAGTGAGTGTGTGTGAGTCTGAGAGTGTGAGAGTGAGTGTGTGTGAATCTGAGAGTGTGAGAGTGAGTGTGTGTGTGAGTCTGAGAGTGTGTGAGTGTGAGTCTGAGTGTGTGTGAGTCTGAGAGTGTGAGAGTGTGAGAGTCTGAGAGAGTGAGTGTGTGTGAGTCTGAGAGTGTGAGTGTGTGTGAGTCTGAGAGTGAGAGTGAGTGTGTGTGAGTCTGAGAGTGAGTGTGTGTGAGTCTGAGAGTGTGTGAGTCTGAGTGTGTGTGAGTCTGAGAGTGTGTGAGTCTGAGTGTGTGTGAGTCTGAGAGTGTGTGAGTCTGAGTGTGTGTGAGTCTGAGAGTGAGAGTGTGTGTGAGTCTGAGAGTGTGAGGGTGAATGTGTGTGAGTCTGAGAGTGTGAGAGTGAGTGTGTGTGAGTCTGAGAGTGTGAGAGTGTGTGTGTGTGAGTCTGAGAGTGAGTGTGTGTGAGTCTGAGAGTGTGAGAGTGTGTGTGTGTGAGTCTGAGAGTGAGAGTGTGTGAGTCTGAGTGTGTGAGAGTGAGTGTGTGTGTGAGTCTGAGAGTGTGAGGGTGAGTGTGTGTGAGTCTGAGAGTGTGAGAGTGAGTGTGTGTGAGTCTGAGAGTGTGAGAGTGAGTGTGTGTGTGAGTCTGAGAGTGTGTGAGTGTGAGTCTGAGTGTGTGTGAGTCTGAGAGTGTGAGTGTGTGTGAGTCTGAGAGTGAGAGTGAGTGTGTGTGAGTCTGAGAGTGAGTGTGTGTGAGTCTGAGAGTGTGTGAGTCTGAGTGTGTGTGAGTCTGAGAGTGTGTGAGTCTGAGTGTGTGTGAGTCTGAGAGTGTGTGAGTCTGAGTGTGTGTGAGTCTGAGAGTGAGAGTGTGTGTGAGTCTGAGAGTGTGAGAGTGAGTGTGTGTGAGTCTGAGAGTGTGAGTGTGTGTGAGTCTGAGAGTGAGTGTGTGTGAGTCTGAGAGTGAGTGTGTGTGAGTCTGAGAGTGTGTGAGTCTGAGTGTGTGTGAGTCTGAGAGTGAGAGTGTGTGTGAGTCTGAGAGTGTGAGGGTGAATGTGTGTGAGTCTGAGAGTGTGAGAGTGTGTGTGTGTGAGTCTGAGAGTGAGTGTGTGTGAGTCTGAGAGTGTGAGAGTGTGTGTGTGTGAGTCTGAGAGTGTGAGGGTGAGTGCGTG
Organism: Lethenteron camtschaticum; assembly: GCA_018977245.1. NCBI lineage: Eukaryota > Metazoa > Chordata > Hyperoartia > Petromyzontiformes > Petromyzontidae > Lethenteron > Lethenteron camtschaticum. The sequence goes on from WFAB01004043.1 coordinate 3,061, forward strand.
TGAGTCTGAGAGTGTGAGAGTGAGTGTGTGTGAGTCTGAGAGTGTGTGAGTGTGTGTGTGTGAGTCTGAGAGTGTGTGAGTGTGAGTCTGAGTGTGTGTGAGTCTGAGAGTGTGAGAGTGTGTGAGTCTGAGGAGAGTGAGTGTGTGTGAGTCTGAGAGTGAGAGTGAGTGTGTGTGAGTCTGAGTGTGAGAGTGAGTGAGTGTGAGTCTGAGAGTGAGTCTGAGAGTGAGTGTGTGTGAGTCTGAGAGTGAGTGTGTGTGAGTGTGAGTCTGAGAGTGTGAGAGAGTGTGCTCGCTAACAGCACTTGCCCCTACAGTCTGTTCAGGCTACACGGGGGATCTTTGTCTTTGTCTATCTTTGTGTGAGTCTGAGAGTCTGAGCGAGAGAGGGGGCGACGTGGTGACGTCACCCCGTAGCGACGTGGTGACGTCACCCCGTAGCGACGTGGTGACGTCACCCCGTAGCGACGTGGTGACGTCACCCCGTAGCGACGTGGTGACGTCACCCCCTAGCGACGTGTCATGACGTCATCGCAATAGAACTCGACGGTGACGTCACTTTGCTACTCACGCGGTGACGTCACCACGTAGCGGACGTGTCATGACGTCATCGCAATAGAACTCGACGGTGACGTCACTTTGCTACTCACGCGGTGACGTCACCGCGTAGCGGACGTGTCATGACGTCATCGCAATAGAACTCGACGGTGACGTCACTGCGCTACTCACGTGATGACGTCACCGCGTAGCGGACGTGTCATGACGTCATCGCAATAGAACTCGACGGTGACGTCACTTCGCTACTCACGCGGTGACGTCACCACGTAGCGGACGTGTCATGACGTCATCGCAATAGAACTCGACGATGACGTCACTTCGCTACTCACGCGGTGACGTCACGCGACCAACCGTCACTTTGGAGGTTTGAAGCGGGAACTTCTCATTGGCATCGTTTCGTGAGGCGATTTAAAGTTAAATTGTTATAATTGTTCACTTTAAACTCGCAATCTATGGTTCATTCGGTAAAGTCGCGTAGATAACAATACTAAACAAAAATAAACATAAACTTTTATTAGTTTTAATTTACTTTAATTTTTATTAGAAAAATAAAATTGTTTTTTTAAATACATTTTTGTATCAACGCGACTTTAACGAAAGAACCAAATGATATAAAATGTTAAATATATATTACTATATACGTGTGTGTGTTGTTGTACATACAGCTTACAAAGTATTCGCACTTTCGTGAGGTGAATAGTTCCAACGTAACATCATCAACATCATAATCATCTAAATAAAAGTTGTTTATATAAACTGTGTCTATTAAACATACACTGTGTTTATACAAACTGTGTATAAACACTTTTTATTTAGAAAGTAAACTTAAAATTTGATGTGTAAATCTCTGAGGTAAATGCTTCCAACGTAACATTAAATAAACATTATTGTTTAAAGTTATTTAGTTTATAGATGAACGTGTATACATAAAGGTAACAAAAAATATACATTAAATAATGTTGCATTGAACAAAATACACTTTTATATTTGATGTGTAAATCTCTGAGGTAAATGCTTCCAACGTAACATCATCAACATCATCATCATCTAAATAAAGTTGTTTATATAAACTGTGGCTATTAAACATACACTGTGTTTATACAAACTGTGTATAAACACTTTTTATTTAGAAAGTAAACTTTTAAATTTGATGTGTAAATCTCTGAGGTAAATGGTTCCACACGTATAACATTATATAAACATTATTGTTTAAAGTAATTTAGTTTATAGATGAACGTGTATACATAAAGGTAACAAAAAAGACATAAAATAATGTTGCATTGAACAAAGTAAACTTTTATATTCGCTGTGTAAATCTCTGAGGTGAATAGTTCCACACGTAACATTATATAAACATTATTGTTTAAAGTAACTTAGTTATTATATAGATATACTGTGTCTATATCACAAAACTATCTTACATTTTATTTACAAAGTAAACTTTTATATTCGCTGTGTAAATATCTGAGGTGAATAGTTCCAACGTAACAACATCATCATCATCTAAATAAAGTTGTTTATATAAACTGTGTACATTAAACATACACTGTGTTTATACAAACTGTGTATAAACACATTTTATTTAGAAAGTAAACTTTTAAATTTGATGTGTAAATCTCTGAGGTGAATGGTTCCACACGTATAACATTATATAAACATTATTGTTTAAAGTAATTTAGTTTATAGATGAACGTGTATACATAAATGTAACAAAAATATACATTAAATAATGTTGCATTGAACAAAATACACTTTTATATTCGCTGTGTAAATATCTGAGGTGAATAGTTCCAACGTAACATCATCAACATCATCATCATCTAAATAAAGTTGTTTATATAAACTGTGTCTATTAAACATACACTGTGTATATACAAACTGTGTATAAACACTTTTTATTTAGAAAGTAAACTTTTAAATTTGATGTGTAAATCTCTGAGGTGAATAGTTCCACACGTAACATTATAAAACATTATTGTTTAAAGTTAATTAGTTTAAATAGATATACTGTGTCTATATCACAAAACTATCTTACATTTTATTTACAAAGTAAACTTTTATATTCGCTGTGTAAATCTCTGAGGTGAATAGTTCCAACGTAACATCATCATCATCATCTAAATAAAAGTTGTTTATATAAACTGTGTCTATTAAACATACACTGTGTATATACAAACTGTGTATAAACACTTTTTATTTAGAAAGTAAACTTAAAAATTTGATGTGTAAATCTCTGAGGTGAATGGTTCCACACGTAACATTATAAAACATTATTATTTAAAGTTATTTAGTTTATAGATGAACGTGTATACATAAATGTAACACAAAATAGACATAAAATAATGTTGCATTGAACAAAATACACTTTTATATTTGATGTGTAAATCTCTGAGGTAAATGGTTCCAACGTAACATATAAACATCATCATAATCTAAATAAAGTTGTTTATATAAACTGTGTCTATTAAACATACACTGTGTTTATACAAACTGTGTATAAACACATTTTATTTAGAAAGTAAATTTTAAATTCGCTGTGTAAATCTCTGAGGTAAATGGTTCCACACGTAACATTATATAAACATTATTGTTTAAAGTAACTTAGTTTATAGATGAACGTGTATACATAAATATAACAAAAAATATACATTAAATAATGTTGCATTGAACAAAATACACTTTTATATTCGCTGTGTAAATATTCTCTGCGCTAAATGCTTCCAACGTAACATTATTATTTAAAGTAATTAATGTTTATAAGCTGTGTACATTAACAACAACTACCTTACACTTTTACAAACTACACTTTTTACATTCTCCAACGGAACATTATTTTTGTTAAAAGTATTGTCTACATGTGTATACATATTGATCATCAGGGTATTGATCATCAGGGTATTGATCATCAGGGTATTGATCATCAGGGTATTGATCATCAGGGTATTGATCATCAGGGTATTGATCATCAGGGTATTGATCATCAGGGTATTGATCATCAGAGTATTGATCATCAGGGTATTGATCATCAGGGTATTGATCATCAGGGTATTGATCATCAGAGTATTGATCATCAGGGTATTGATCATCAGGGTATTGATCATCAGGGTATTGATCATCAGGGTATTGATCAGCAGGGTATTGATCATCAGGGTATTGATCATCAGAGTATTGATCATCAGGGTATTGATCATCAGGGTATTGATCAGCAGGGTATTGATCATCAGGGTATTGATCATCAGGGTATTGATCAGCAGGGTATTGATAATCAGGGTATTGATCATCAGAGTATTGATCAGCAGGGTATTGATCATCAGGGTATTGATCATCAGGGTATTGATCATCAGGGTATTGATCATCAGGGTATTGATCATCAGGGTATTGGCACTGAAGGTATTGATCATCAGGGTATTGATCATCAGGGTATTGATCATCAGGGTATTGATAATCAGGGTATTGATCATCAGGGTATTGATCATCAGAGTATTGATCATCAGGGTATTGATCATCAGAGTATTGATCATCAGGGTATTGATCATCAGAGTATTGATCATCAGGGTATTGATCATCAGGGTATTGATCATCAGAGTATTGATCATCAGGGTATTGATCATCAGGGTATTGATCATCAGGGTATTGATCATCAGGGTATTGATCATCAGAGTATTGATCATCAGGGTATTGATCATCAGGGTATTGATCATCAGAGTATTGATCATCAGAGTATTGATCATCATGGTATTGATCATCAGGGTATTGATCATCAGAGTATTGATCATCAGGGTATTGATCATCAGAGTATTGATCATCAGGGTATTGATCAGCAGGGTATTGATCATCAGGGTATTGATCATCAGGGTATTGATCATCAGGGTATTGATCATCAGGGTATTGATCATCAGGGTATTGATCATCAGAGTATTGATCATCAGAGTATTGATCATCATGGTATTGATCATCAGGGTATTGATCATCAGGGTATTGATCATCAGGGTATTGATCATCAGGGTATTGATCATCAGAGTATTGATCATCAGGGTATTGATCATCAGAGTATTGATCATCAGGGTATTGATAATCAGGGTATTGATCATCAGGGTATTGATCATCAGAGTATTGATCATCAGAGTATTGATCATCAGGGTATTGATCATCAGAGTATTGATCATCAGGGTATTGATCATCAGGGTATTGATCATCAGAGTATTGATCATCATGGTATTGATCATCAGGGTATTGATCATCAGAGTATTGATCATCAGGGTATTGATCATCAGGGTATTGATCATCAGGGTATTGATCATCAGGGTATTGATCATCAGAGTATTGATCATCAGGGTATTGATCATCATGGTATTGATCATCAGGGTATTGATCATCAGGGTATTGATAATCAGGGTATTGATCATCAGAGTATTGATCATCAGGGTATTGATCAGCAGGGTATTGATCATCAGAGTATTGACACTGAAGGTATTGATCATCAGAGTATTGGCACTGAAGGTATTGATCATCAGAGTATTGATCATCAGAGTATTGATCATCAGAGTATTGATCATCAGGGTATTGATCATCAGAGTATTGATCATCAGAGTATTGATCATCAGAGTATTGATCAGCAGGGTATTGATCATCAGAGTATTGATCATCAGGGTATTGATCATCAGGGTATTGATCATCAGAGTATTGATCATCAGGGTATTGATCATCAGGGTATTGATCATCAGGGTATTGATCATCAGGGTATTGATCATCAGAGTATTGATCATCAGGGTATTGATCATCAGAGTATTGATCATCAGGGTATTGATCATCAGGGTATTGATCATCAGAGTATTGATCATCAGAGTATTGATCATCAGGGTATTGATCATCAGAGTATTGATAATCAGGGTATTGATCATCAGAGTATTGATCATCAGAGTATTGATCATCAGGGTATTGATCATCAGGGTATTGATCATCAGAGTATTGATCATCAGGGTATTGATCATCAGAGTATTGATCATCAGGGTATTGATCATCAGGGTATTGATCAGCAGGGTATTGATCAGCAGGGTATTGATCATCAGGGTATTGATCATCAGGGTATTGATCATCAGGGTATTGATCATCAGGGTATTGATCATCAGGGTATTGATCATCAGAGTATTGATCATCAGGGTATTGATCATCAGGGTATTGACACTGAAGGTATTGATCATCAGGGTATTGATCATCAGGGTATTGATCATCAGAGTATTGATCATCAGGGTATTGACACTACCACCACCACTACCACCACTACCACCACCACTACCCACTACCACCACTACTACCACCACTACCACCACCACTACTACCACCACTACCACCACCACTACCACCACCACTACCACCACCACTACCCACTACCACCACTACCACCACTACCACCACCACTACCACCACCACTACCCACTACCACCACTACCACCACTACCACCACCACTACCACCACCACTACCACCACCACTACCCACTACCACCACTACCACCACTACCACCACCACTACCACCACCACTACCCACTACCACCACCACTACCACCACCACTACCACCACCACTACCACCACCACTACCCACTACCACCACCACTACCACCACCACTACCCACTACCACCACCACTACCACCACCACTACCCACTACCACCACCACTACCACCACCACTACCACCACCACTACCACCACCACTACCCACTACCACCACCACTACCACCACCACTACCACCACCACTACCACCACCACTACCACCACCACTACCACCACCACTACCACCACCACTACCACCACCACTACCACCACCACTACCACCACCACTACTACCACCACCACTACCACTACCCCACCACCACCACCACTACCACCACTACCACCACCACTACCCACTACCACCACCACCACCACCACTACCACCACTACCACCACTACCACCACCACTACCACCACTACCACCACTACGACCACCACTACCACCACCACCCCCACTACCCCACCACCACCACTACCACCACCACCACTACCACCACCACTACCCCCACCACTACCACCACCACTACCACTACCACCACCACCACTACCCCCACCACCACCACTACCACCACTACCCACCACCACTACCCCCACCACCACTACCACCACCACCACTACCACCACCACCAACCACCACCCACTACCCCCCACCCTGTCATCTGCGGTGTGGTGCGGTGTGCAGCATGGCCGAGCAGACGGATGAGTGGTGGTGCCACCGGCCTCGTCGAAGTAGTGACGGCGGTGGTGGTGGCGGTGGTGGTGGTGGTGGCGGTGGTGGCGGTGGTGGTGGTGGCGGTGGTGGTGGTGGCGGTGGTGGTGGCGGTGGTGGTGGCGGTGGTGGTGGTGGGCGATGAGTCGCCAGAGTGGCAGC
>WFAB01004044.1:5000-10017 GCA_018977245.1 Lethenteron camtschaticum
TGTGTGACTGTGTGTCAGTGTGTCTGTGTATCTGTGTGTGTGTCTGTGTGTCTGTATGTGACCTGGGGGGGTGGGGGGGAGGTGGGTTGCGCGGGATCGAGGGGGGGGGGTGTTCGATATTTCTGCTGCTGTGGATCGGAGGCCCAGGGCGACATTAAGCAGGGGGATGGGGGGGGGCAACGGGACGGGGGCCACACTCCCCGCACCCACAATGCCGTGCGGGTGCCCCACATACCCACAATGCAGTGCATGCGCGCTACATACCCACACTGGAGCATCGGCCTCCAATGATCCATCGTCACCCCGATCCCCCGCCCCGCGATCACCCCACCACCCCCCACGTCCACCCCACCGCCCCCCGTGTCTCCCCCGGTGTACATAGGGGGCGAACTTACCCAGAATGCACCAGCGCGTAAGTGAGCAGCCTCCAGATCTCCTGGCGGTGCTGTGGGCTGTAGACGAGCGGCAGGAGGAGGTAGTCGGGGTTCGCCGTCTGGAGCAGCCACGCGTGGAGACGCATCGCGCAGTACGCGTACACGCACACCTGCACCACAACCATCACCGCAGTCACCACCGCAGTCACCACCGTCACCACCACCGTCATCACCGACACCGTCGCCACCACCACCACAACCGTCACCGCCACCACCACCACCGCAATCACCACCAACGCAACCACCATCATGACCGACGCCACCACCTTCACCACAACCATCACCACCACCACCGCAGCAGTCACCACCATCGCCACCACAGTCACCACCACCAGAGTCACCACCACCGCCGCAGTCACCACCACCACAACCGTCACCGCCACCATCATGACCGACGCCACCACCTTCACCACAACCGTCACCACCACCGCAGTCACCACCACCACCACCACAACCGTCACCGCCACCGTCACCACTACCGCACTCACCACCACGTCACCACCACCGTCACCACCACCGTCGTCACCACCATCACCACCACCGTCACCACCACCGTCACCACCACCACCACCATCGCCATCACCACCACCGTCACCGCCGTCACTACCACCATCATGACCGTCACCACCATCACCATCGTCTCCACCACCGTCCCCACCACCGTCACCACCACCACCACCACCACCCGTCACCACCGCCACCGTCACCACCACCACCCCCACCACCACCACCGTCACCACCACCACCACCACCGTCACCACCCTCACCGTCACCACCACCACCACCGCCACCGTCACCACCGCCACCGTCACCACCACCACTCCCGCCACCGCCACCACCGCCCCACCACCGTCACCACTGCCACCACCACCGCCCCCACCACCGTCACCACCGTCACCACCACCGTCACCACCACCACCGCCACCACCACCACCACCACCACCGTCACCGCCGCACCTGTGCGAGGCTGACTGCGAGCATGGCGAGAGCGGGCGGGCGGCACGAGTACGTTGCCACAAAGCGAGCGCGCCGCGCCGGCGCCACCAGCGTGGCGGCCGCCACCAGCGGCAGCAGCAGGCGGCGGGCGGCGCGCTCGGCACGCGGCCGGCGGCGGTGACGCCGCCCCACCGTCACCGCTCGCATGAAGCTGCTGGAGCGTCGCGTGTGCAGCTGGGACACGGAGACACGGGGAAACACGGGGAGAGAGGTGGTGGTGGTGGTGGTGACGGTGGTGGTGGTGCTGGTGATGGTGGTGGTGATGGTGGTGGTGTTGGTGGTGTTGGCGCCGCCCCACCGTCACCGCTCGCATGAAGCTGCTGGAGCGTCGCGTGTGCAGCTGGGACACGGAGAGACGGGGACACGGGGAGAGAGAGGTGGTGGTGGTGGTGATGGTGTTGGTGGTGGTGATGGTGGTGGTGATGGTGGTGGTGCTGGTGGTGGTGTTGGTGGTGTTGGTGGCGGCGCCCCACCGTCACCGCTCGCATGAAGCTGCTGGAACGTCGCGTGTGCAGCTGGGACATGGAGAGACGGGGAGACGGGGAGACAGAGGTGGTGGTGGTGGTGGTGGTGCTGGTGGTGCTGGTGGTGGTGCTGGTGGTGGTGGTGGTGCTGGTGGTGCTGGTGGTGCTGGTGGTGGTGATGGTGGTGATGGTGGTGTTGGTGGTGTCCGGCAAAACAACCCCCTACCTTCTCGCGGTGCCGGACGGGCAACACTGTCGTGGACAGTGCTATGGGGGGAGTGGGCCTGGATCTCTGTGGCATTCAGGAGGTCCGGTGGACCGGTTCTGGCTCCTGCCACCATGAGGGGTGGACAGTCCTCCACTCGGGGCAGGAGACTGCCAAACAACAGGGTTTGGCTCTTCTTCCCATCAACCAGAGGCGAGGAGTGGTGGTCGTGGTTACTTATGCCCCCACCGAAGACGAACATCCGTGGAGAGATGCAGGCAAAGCCGATGAGACAGATGCCTTATATGACCTCCTGTCACAGGTGCTGGCTAAAGTGGCCACTCGGGACAGAGTCATCTTGTTGGGTGACTTCAATGCCTGAGTTGGTCATGATGCTGGCACCTGGTCTGGAGTGATTGGAAGGCATGGGCCAGATCAGCTCAATAACAATGGTAGGAGGCTGCTAGATTTTTGTGCAGCCCATGGGCTTGTAATTACCAACACGCTCTTCCGGCATCGGGGCATCCACACAACATCATGGATGCATGCCGGGTCCAAGCAAGAACATCTGCTGGACTACATAGTGACAGACCAGCGGATGCGAGCCCATGTCCTTGACACCAGGACCTACCGTGGAGCTGATCTGCCCTCTGACCATCGACTAGTCATCTGTAAGATGCGCCTGCCATTCTTCCACTCCGGTGGTGGGTGTACACCCAGGACCCCATTCAAACCAAAAGTGGCATGGTCTCAGTTATCTGATGAAAGTTGCAAGCGAGAATTTCATCATCGCTTGCAGCTGGGGTTGGCATCGTCCCCCACTCCTGATGTCGAGGCTAAATGGGCGAGATTTAGGACTGACTCATGCAGCTGCAATGGCTGCTTTGGGTACGCGGTCCATACCTCCCCAGAAACCCTGGCTGACAGAGGAGGTGTTCAGGTTAGTTGAGAAAAAGCGACAGGCCCACTTTCATCGGCTACAGCATCCCACGTCAGAGAATGAGGAGGTTTACCGCAGCCTTCACTTGGAGGTTCGGAGAGCCGTAAGGCGCTGCAAGGATGGGTGGTGGTCGCGGGTTGCTGAGGAGATGGAGTCTGCCTCAGTGGCCCACGATCACAAATCACTATTTAACTCCATGGGTTTAACCAGGCTGGATTGTGTGAGGAGCTCACAAATCCTTGAAAGATCTGGGGAAAGTCCCATCAGTGAGCTCCTCCTGCAGGCAAGGCTGCGTTGGCTGGGTCATGTAGCCCGCATGCCCAGCCACCGCATGCCTAAACAGCTTTTGTTCGGCCGGATCGAGGGGGCTAAACGGGCGCGGCACGGGCTAGAGAAGAGATGGAGTGATGTGGTACAGGAGGACGTGGAGCTGAGTGGACTTGCCGATGACTGGTACCAGCGGTGTCAAGATCGGCCTCAGTGGAGGAGGCTCGTGAAGGACGCTACTGGGCAGTTGGAGGCAGTCGCCCTCCAACAACAACGGAGGGCGGAGGAGCGACGCTAACAACAACGAGCGGAGCGCCGGGTGGCTAAAGCACAGCAAGTTGGTACAGTAGGGGGCACAGGTGGTGCATCAGCCAGTCATCTCGGTCATCTCGGTCTGCCCCGTGACCTCCTGCCAGCGGGCGTTCGACACTTCACGTGGTAGCCTCAAGGTGCACATTGCCTGGCACAAGCGTCGTGGTGACGTCACCGCCACTTAGTGGCGAATGGCGGTTGTTGTTGTTGTTGGTGGTGGTGTTGGTGGTGTTGGTGGTGCTGGTGGTGCTGGTGGTGGTGCTGGTGGTGGTGCTGGTGGTGTTGGTGGTGCTGGTGTTGGTGGTGGTGGTGCTGGTGGTGGTGGTAGTGCTGGTGGTGGTGGTGCTGGTGGTGGTGGTAGTGATGCTGGTGGTGGTGGTGGTGCTGGTGGTGGTGGTGCTGGTGGTGGTGTTGGTGCCGGTGGTGGCGGTGGTGCTGGTGGTGTTGGTCCTGGAAGTGGTGCTGGTGCTGGTGATGGTGGTGGTGGTGGTGATGGTGATGGTGGTGCTGGTGGTGGTGCTGGTGTTGGTGGTGCTGGTGGTGATGGTGGTACTGGTGGTACTGGTGGTGCTGGTGATGCTGGTGATGGTGTTGGTGTTGGTGCCGGTGGTGGTGGTGCTGGTGGTGTTGGTCCTGGAAGTGGTGCTGGTGCTGGTGGTGGTGGTGATGGTGGTGCTGGTGCTGGTGGTGGTGGTACTGGTGGTGCTGGTGGTGGTGCTGGTGGTGCTGCTGGTGGTGCTGGTGGTGCTGGTGGTGGTGCTGGTGGTGGTGCTGGTGATGGTGGTGGTGGTACTGGTGGTGCTGGTGGTGGTGCTGGTGGTGGTGCTGGTGGTGGTGCTGGTGGTGGTGGTGGTGGTGCTGGTGGTGCTGGTGGTGGTGGTGATGCTGGTGGTAGTGCTGGTGGTGGTGTTGGTCTTGTTGTTGTTGTTGTTGTTGGTGGTGCTGGTGGTGGTGCTGGTGATGGTGGTGGTGGTACTGGTGGTGCTGGTGGTGGTGGTGATGCTGCCGCCAATGCTGATGTTGCACATGCTGCTACCGATGATGCTGCATCTCATGCTCGTGATGCTGACGATGATGCTGATGATCGTGCTGATGACGCTGCTGCTGATGCTGATGATGCTGATGATACTGCTGATGATGCTGCTGACGCTGCTGCTGATGACGATGCTGATCCTGCTGATGATGATGCTGCTGCTGCATCTCACGCTACTGTGCTGCTCTATCTGCTGATGATGCTGCTGCTGATGATGCTGATGATACTGCTGATGATGCTGCTGATGATGCTGATGATACTGCTGATGATGCTGCTGATGATGATGACGCTGCTGCTGCTGCATCTCACGCTGCTGCTGGTGCTCTATCTGCTGCTGATGACGCTGGCTGCTGCTGATGATGCTGA
>WFAB01004045.1:0-10012 GCA_018977245.1 Lethenteron camtschaticum
ATAGTACTGCAAGGCCTGAACAACGACCAAGGCGTGTTGCGTAGAGTAGCGTCTACTAGAAGCAACATCCAGCAGCATCCCGACGCCTCTTGCGATGATGACGATGACGATGCTACTGCACTGAGGCAGCAGCCGTCACGACCGCCGCTCGTTCCTACCCGCAGCGGACATAGTTCCGTTCACTCGATCGTGGCTAGCGCAGCGCCGCGACCCGGCAAGAGACCCGAGTTCGATCCCCGCTCACGGACCGTGAACGGTGGCGAACTTTGGAAGAGGCCGGAGCCTCCACCTGGGTCGACCCGTCCTCAAACGAGGACCTCGCGTCGCGTGCGGCGAACTTCGAGTCCACGCCGTTGCTGAAGATTCCGATCCCGACAAAAGGTTCGTGGCGTCGCACGTAACGATTGGCGTGACGGAAACCACCCGGCTTTACGGGAGAAAAACATGCTACTCTTCCTACCACACAAGATCGAAGACAAAGACCACCGCTGCCTGTGTAGCCCTTAACAGACTGTCGGGCAAGTGCTGTTAGCAAGTAGCAGCACCACCAATCCCCATACACAAAGACAAGATCCCCCGTGTAGCCCTAACAGACTGTGGGGCAAGTGCTGTTAGCGAGTAGCAGCAGCAGCAGCAACCTATGAAGGCTGCCGGCACTGTGGCACACGAGGGGGTGGGTGGCCAGCACCACGCCCGGCCGCCTTTGTCTCCCACCGCAGTGGTGATGTTCACTACGCTACACCGTTACACCAGGTACTCGTTCGAGGCTGAGTCGACCTAGTGGAGGCCCAGGACCAGTTCAGAGAATGGTCACTGGTGGTGTTTGCCGTGAGCGGGAATCGAACCCGGGTCGCCGGGTTCATAACACAGACACAGAGACATACACAGACAAAGACACACCCAAACACACGGACAAAGACACACGCAGACTTTACTACACCACACCGCTACACCAGGCACTCATCTGAGGCTGAGTCGACCTAGGGGAGGAGGCCCAGGACCGACTCTGACAATCGCCACCGATGACAACCGCCGCCCACCAACGCGTAGAGATGACCTATCGGCCAACGCGGGTAGAGGCTAGTGGCCATCACTGGTGGAAGCTACCGGCTAGAGAGGGGACTACCTCCATGGGTAGAGAGCTCGGACGGGGTCAGAGGGTCCCCGACACCTCGAGTAAGAGAGCGACAAAGACAAAGATCGTTCGCACGCTGTTTGGTAACACTAAAAAGAGCGTTTGCCAGCCCGAGGGAATTCGGTGTGAGAGAAACGATGCCCCGTGACACACAAGAGAGCAATCCCCGCCAATTTCTTCCATTTGATGGGGTCCATCAGTAAAAATGTGACTATTTTTGAGTGCACATGCAAATCTGCTGGAAAAACCTGCGGACGTTTCATGGCGTTCGCACGCTGTTTGGCAACACTAAAATGAGCGTTTTGCCAGCCCGAGGGAATTCGGTGCGAGAGAAACGATGCCCCGTGACACACAAGACAGCCTTCGACAGACTTGTTGGGGCAAGTTCAAGTTCATGTATTAGGTGTAGCCCTGTGAGCCATTCGGCTCTTGAATCGGGTGCAACCGCAAAAAAACAAAAAACTAAAACATGAACAAAAAACATCTTAAAGTGAATATGTGACTAAGTGCAAACAGAAAATCCAAGAAAAGACAGCAAAATATTGCAGAAAAAAGCACCGTACACCAACGCTGTGTGCAAAAATCCCAGTGGGATGCAAGTCAAACAGCAACAACCACAACAACCACTAGACAACTTAGATTAAGGCCATCAGTCTAACTCTGTACTCCAACAAACAAACATGGCCAAACCAATACACTTTTCGAAATCACCAAAATAAAGCCATGAAAGCAATGAAAAAGCAATCATATGAATTCTAGATTTGAAGCTTTCGTGACTGCAGGGATTCATATTCTTAGGTTTTTTCGGTAAAGTCACGTAGGTAAAAAACATTAAAAAGTAAAATAAAATAAAAAATAAAAAATCACGACGTTTCGGAGGCAACGCAAGCTTCCGTCTTCAGGTGGTACCGTCAAGCCACGACAGCTGTATCAAGTAAATGAGAGATTACAGTAGCTACCACTCCGTTTATATAATGGTTGGAGAAGATCGTGGTGCAAGGGGCGCATACTTATTAATATGGTAAGGTGAGACTTGAGACTAAGAATAGACTGCATAACAAAGGCTGAGCCTTTTAGGAACTGTGACGGAATTTTCACAATAAATGGCCGACGGAGAACGGCGGCAGCCATGACACTGTGACGCACGTGCGAGGGGGCGGGTGGGTGGGGTCTGGGTTGGCCACCCCCTCCACCCCCCCCACCTCCACCCCCTCCCACCCCCCACCACCCCCCACCCCCGTCACCTGTGGTAGTCGCGCTTGCAGTAGAGGCGTCGGTCGCGGCAGTAGCACGAGTGGGTGAGCGGCTCGAGGCAACAGCAGCAGTGGAGGCAGCGCTCGTGCCAGAGGGCCCCGTCGGCGCGCAGCAGGAAGCGGTCGCTGATTGGCCGGGAGCAGCCCTGGCAGACGGCGGGGTCGCCTGCGCGGGCGAGGGGGGAGGGGCAATGGGTGGGGGGTGGAGAGAGAGTAACCAAGTTGGGATGGCTCGTTGGCTCGGCTGCTGTGGGCAGGTGGCGTAGAGGGGAGGGGGGGGAGGGGGGAGGAGGGGGGAGGAGGAGGGAGGGGCAGGAGGGGGGAGGAGGAGGGGGGGGTCGTGAAGAACGCTGCTGCTGGGCAGTGCCAGGAGAGGTGCACCCTGAGGCTACTGGGCAGTGCCGGGCGGATAAAACGTAGCGAGTTGGCACAGTAGGGGACACAGATGGTGCATCTGGCAGTCATCTAAGTCAGTCAACACGTGGCACCTGCAGGATCTGTCCCGTGACCTCCTGCACCTAGCCTGGCACAGTAGGGGACACAGATGGTGCATCTGCTGGTCATCTCAGTCAGGTCAACCCGTGGCACCTGCAGGGTCTGTCCCGTGACCTCCTGCACCTAGCCTGGCACAGCAGGGGGCACAGAAGGTGCATCTGACATTCATCTCAGTCAGATCAACCCGTGGCACCTGCAGGGTCTGTCCCGTGACCTCCTGCACCTAGCCTGGCACAGTAGGGGACACAGATGGTGCATCTGCTGGTCATCTCAGTCAGGTCAACCCGTGGCACCTGCAGGGTCTGTCCCGTGACCTCCTGCACCTAGCCTGGCACAGCAGGGGGCACAGGTGGTGCATCTGACAGTCATCTCAGGCAGTCAACCCGTGGCACCTGCAGGGTCTGTCCCGTGACCTACTGCCAGCGGAGAGCCTTCGACACTTCACGCGATAGCCTCAAGGTGCACCCAGCCTGGCACGAACGTCGTGGCGACGTCACCGCCACTTAGTGGTGAGCGGCGGCGGCTGTTGCAGTTGTTGTTGTTGTTGCAGTTGTTGTTGTTGTTGTTGTTGCAGTTGTTGTTGTTGTTGCAGTTGTTGTTGTTGTCATGTTGACTTTTGATGCGCATGCAACTGAACCCGGCAGAGACACAAAGTTCGATTCCCGTGAGCACCGGTGACGATTATCTGAACCGGTCCTGGGCCTCCCCTACGTGGACTCAGCCTCAAATGAGTAACTTGCCGCAGTGGTGTGTAGTTGCCAGAGGGGAGACAAAGGCGGCCGGGCGTGGTGCTGGTGACCCACCCCCTCGTGTGGCGGCCGGAATAGTTGCTGCTATTACTTGCTAACAGCATCATATATACACTACACTATACACTACTATACACTACACTATACACTACTATACACTACACTATACACTACTATATACTACACTATACACTACACTATACACTACACTATACACTTCACTATATACTACACGATATACTATACACTACACTATAGACTACTATACACTGCACTATACACTACACTATATAGTAAACTATACACTACACTATATACTACACTACACTATCCACTACACTATACACTACAATACTAAACACTACACTATCCACTACACTATACACTACACTACTATACACTACTATACACTACACTATACACTACACTATACACTACTATACACTACACTATACACTCCACTATATACTACACTATACACTACACTATACACTACACTATACACTACACTATACACTACACTATACACTACTATACACTCTACTATACACTACACTATACACTACACTTTACACTACTATACACTGCACTATACACTACACTATACACTACTATACCATACACTATACACTACTATACACTGCACTATACACTACACTATACACTACACCATGAACTATACACTATACTATTCACTACACTATACACTACACTACTATACACTACCCAATACACTACACTATACACTACTACACACTACATTATACACTATACTATACACTACACTATACACTACACTACTATACACTACACTATACACTACACTCTACACTACACTATACACTACACTATACACTACACTATACACTACTATACAATACACTATACACTACACTACTATACACTACACTATACACTACACTATACACTACACTACTATACACTGCACTATACACTACACTCTACACTACACTATACACTACACTATACACTACACTATACACTACTATACAATACACTATACACTACACTACTATACACTACACTATACACTACACTATACACTACACTACTATACACTGCACTATACACTACACTATACACTACTATACACTACACTATACACTACACTATACACTACACTATACACTACACTATAGACTACTACACACTATACTATACAATACACTATACACTACACTACTATACACTACACTATACTCTACTACACACTACACTATACACTACACTATACATTACACTATACACTACACGATACACTACACGATACACATAAACTATAATTGTAAATGTAGTAGTGGGTTTAGCTCTCCAACACACAACCGGTTCGTGCCGTACTTAGCAACTAATTGTCCACGTGACACAAACCCTGAACTCATTGTCCAACTAATTGTCCACGTGACACAAACCCTGAACTCATTGTCCAACTAATTGTCCACGTGACACAAAACCCTGAACTCATTGTCCAACTAATTGTCTACGTGACACAAACCCTGAACTCATTGTCCAACTAATTGTCCACGTGACACAAACCCTGAACTCATTGTCCAACTAATTGTCCACGTGACACAAACCCTGAACTCATTGTCCAACTAATTGTCCACGTGACACAAACCCTGAACTCATTGTCCAACTAATTGTCCACGTGACACAAACCCTGAACTCATTGTCCAACTAATTGTCCACGTGACACAAACCCTGAACTCATTGTCCAACTAATTGTCCACGTGACACAAACCCTGAACTCATTGTCCAACTAATTGTCCACGTGACACAAACCCTGAACTCATTGTCCAACTAATTGTCCACGTGACACAAACCCTGAACTCATTGTCCAACTAATTGTCCACGTGACACAAACCCTGAACTCATTGTCCAACTAATTGTCCACGTGACACAAACCCTGAACTCATTGTCCAACTAATTGTCCACGTGACACAAACCCTGAACTCATTGTCCAACTAATTGTCCACGTGACACAAACCCTGAACTCATTGTCCAACTAATTGTCCACGTGACACAAACCCTGAACTCATTGTCCAACTAATTGTCCACGTGACACAAACCCTGAACTCATTGTCCAACTAATTGTCCACGTGACACAAACCCTGAACTCATTGTCCAACTAATTGTCCACGTGACACAAACCCTGAACTCATTGTCCAACTAATTGTCCACGTGACACAAACCCTGAACTCATTGTCCAACTAATTGTCCACGTGACACAAACCCTGAACTCATTGTCCAACTAATTGTCCACGTGACACAAACCCTGAACTCATTGTCCAACTAATTGTCCACGTGACACAAACCCTGAACTCATTGTCCAACTAATTGTCCACGTGACACAAACCCTGAACTCATTGTCCATGCCGGGTGGTTGCGGGATTAGCGACACAGAACTCGTGTTCAGGCGCCACCCAACACAATACAACCTCCGTCGTGGGTAATGTTTGTCGCGAAAGTCCCCTGCTACTGCTGCTACGTGGAAGATTAAAATCGATGACAAAAGAATTTGCATATCAAGATGAATTTAGCATATTTATGGGAAATGCAGATATGGATTAGTCACTACTTGTGGGATGCGTAGGAGGTCTCAAATTTTACTAAACATTTTATAACATCCAGACGATATTCTTGGTTCTTTCGGTAAAGTCACGTAGAAGGGAAGTAATACAATAATAAAAATAAAACGTAATAAAACAATTCTCACGACGTTTCGGCCACAACGCAAGCAGCCGTCCTCAGGTGAAAACCAGGTCCGTCGAGGCGACAGAGTCTGAATGAAACAGCACACGTGCTTGGAGCATATACATACGTTTTATTTTCATGATGTTTTATTTTTATTATTTTATTACTTCCCTTCTACGTGATGACTTTACCGAAAGAACCAAGAAGATGAATCCCTGCAGTCACGAAAGCTTTAAATCGAAATTTTATTGTTTTATTTTATTATTTTATTATTTCCTTGTACGTGACTTTACCGAAAGAACCAAGAAGATGAATACCTGCAGTCACGAAAGCTTTAAATCGAAAAAATTCGATGTTTCTCCTCACTCGCTCTCTCCGTTCGCAGTCCGACTCGAGCTCGAGAAATCCCCGAAACGAGACTGAGACGGGAGATCGTGGCATTACGAAATCGGCAAATGTTCCAAATGTTACACAATTGCAATTTTATAAAGCGAGCTAACAGAATAGAGTGGGGGTGGTGTGTGGTGTGTTGTGGGTGGTGGGGGGTGGGTGGTGGGTGGTGTGTGGTGTGTGGTGAGTGGTGGGTGGTGGGTGGTGTGTGGTGGGTGGTGTGTGGTGGGTGGTGGGTGGTGTGTGTGGGTGGTGGTGGTGTGTGGTGGGTGGTGTGTGGTGGGTGGTGGGGGGTGGGTGGTGGGTGGTGTGTGGTGTGTGGTGGGTGGTGGGTGGTGTGTGGTGGGTGGTGTGTGGTGGGTGGTGGGTGGTGTGTGGTGGGTGGTGTGTGGTGGGTGGTGGGGGGTGGGTGGTGGGTGGTGTGTGGTGTGTGGTGTGTGGTGGGTGGTGTGTGGTGGGTGGTGGGTGGTGGGTGGTGTGTGGTGAGTGGTGGGTGGTGTGTGGTGGGTGGTGTGTGGTGGGTGGTGGGTGGTGGGTGGTGTGTGGTGGGTGGTGGGTGGTGGGTGGTGTGTGGTGAGTGGTGGGTGGTGTGTGGTGGGTGGTGTGTGGTGTGTGGTGTGTGGTGTGTGGTGTGTGGTGGGTGGTGTGTGGTGGGTGGTGGGTGGTGGTGGTGTGTGGTGGGTGGGTGGTGGTGGTGGGTGGTGTGTGGTGGGTGGTGTGTGGTGGGTGGTGTGTGGTGGGGGTGGGTGGTGTGTGGTGTGGTGGTGGTGTGTGGTGGGTGGTGTGTGGTGGGTGGTGTGTGGTGGGGGTGGGTGGTGTGTGGTGTGTGGTGGGTGGTGGGTGGTGTGTGGTGTGTGGTGGGTGGTGTGTGGTGGGTGGTGTGTGGTGGGTGGTGGGTGGTGGGTGGTGGGTGGTGTGTGGTGGGTGGTGGGTGGTGGGTGGTGGGTGGTGTGTGGTGGGTGGTGTGTGGTGGGTGGTGGGTGGTGGGTGGTGTGTGGTGGGTGGTGTGTGGTGGGTGGTGGGTGGTGTGTGGTGGGTGGTGTGTGGTGGGTGGTGGGGGGTGGGTGGTGGGTGGTGTGTGGTGTGTGGTGTGTGGTGGGTGGTGTGTGGTGGGTGGTGGGTGGTGGGTGGTGTGTGGTGGTGGTGGGTGGTGTGTGGTGGTGGTGGTGTGGTGGGTGGTGGTGTGGTGTGTGGTGGGTGGTGTGTGGTGGGTGGTGGGTGGTGGTGGTGGTGGTGGGTGGTGGTGTGGTGTGTGGTGGTGGTGGTGGTGGGTGGTGGTGGTGGGTGGTGTGTGGTGGGTGGTGGGTGGTGTGTGGTGGGTGGTGGTGTGGTGTGTGGTGGGTGGT
This sequence comes from Lethenteron camtschaticum, assembly GCA_018977245.1. Classification (NCBI taxonomy): domain Eukaryota; kingdom Metazoa; phylum Chordata; class Hyperoartia; order Petromyzontiformes; family Petromyzontidae; genus Lethenteron; species Lethenteron camtschaticum. The sequence continues at coordinate 8,081 of WFAB01004045.1, forward strand.
GTGTGGTGGGTGGTGGGTGGTGTGTGGTGTGTGGTGGGTGGTGGGTGGTGGTGGTGGTGGTGGTGGTGTGTGGTGGTGGTGGTGGTGGGGGGTGGGTGGTGTGTGGTGTGTGGTGGGTGGTGGGTGGTGTGTGGTGTGTGGTGGGTGGTGTGTGGTGTGTGGTGGGTGGTGTGTGGTGGGTGGTGGTGTGGTGTGTGGTGTGTGGTGGGTGGGTGGTGGTGGTGTGTGGTGGTGGTGGTGGGTGGTGGGTGGTGTGGTGGGTGTGGTGGTGTGGTGGTGGGGTGGGTGGTGTGTGGTGTGTGGTGGGTGGTGGGTGGTGTGGTGGTGTGTGGTGGGTGGTGGTGTGGTGGGTGGTGTGTGGTGGGTGGTGTGTGGTGGGTGGTGGGGTGGTGTGTGGTGGGTGGTGGGTGGTGGTGGTGGTGGGTGGTGGTGGTGTGTGGTGTGTGTGTGGTGGGTGGTGTGGTGGGTGGTGGGTGGTGGGTGTGGTGGTGGGTGGTGGTGGTGGTGGTGGGTGGTGGTGGTGTGGTGGTGTGGTGGGTGGTGGGTGGTGGGTGGGTGTGGTGTGGTGGTGGGTGGTGGTGGTGTGTGGTGGTGGTGGGTGGTGTGTGGTGGGTGGTGGTGGTGGGTGGTGGGGGTGGGTGGTGTGTGGTGTGGTGGTGGGTGGTGGGTGGTGGTGGTGGGTGGTGTGGTGGGTGGTGGTGGTGGTGGGTGGTGGGTGGTGTGTGGTGGGTGGTGGGTGGTGTGTTGTGGGTGGTGTGTGGTGGGTGGTGGTGTGGTGGGTGGTGGGTGGTGTGTGGTGTGTGGTGGGTGGTGTGTGGTGAGTGGTGTGTGGTGGGTGGTGGTGTGGTGGGTGGTGTGTGGTGTGTGGTGGGTGGTGGGGTGGTGGTGGTGGTGTGTGGTGGTGTGGTGTGTGGTGGGTGGTGTGTGGTGGGTGGTGGTGTGGTGAGTGGTGGGTGGTGGTGGTGGGGGTGGGTGGTGTGTGGTGGGTGGTGGGTGGTGTGTGGGTGGGTGGTGTGTGGTGGGTGGTGTGTGGTGTGTGGTGGGTGGTGTGTGGTGGGTGGTGTGTGGTGGTGGTGTGTGGTGGTGGTGGTGGTGGTGGTGGTGTGGTGGGTGGTGGGTGGTGGGGGGTGGGGTGGTGTGTGGGTGGGTGGTGGTGTGGTGGGTGGTGTGTGGTGTGTGGTGGGTGGTGGGTGGTGGGTGGTGTGTGGTGTGTGGTGTGTGGTGGGTGGTGGTGTGGTGGGGTGGTGTGTGGTGAGTGGTGGGTGGTGGGTGGTGGTGTGGTGTGTGGTGGGTGGTGTGTGGTGGTGGTGTGTGGTGGGTGGTGGTGGTGGTGAGTGGTGGGTGGTGGGTGGTGGGTGGTGGGGGGTGGGTGGTGGGTGGTGGGGGGTGGGTGGTGGGTGGTGTGTGGTGTGTGGTGGGTGGTGGGTGGTGTGTGGTGGTGGTGGGTGGTGGTGGGTGGGTGGTGGGTGGTGGGTGTGGTGTGGTGGGTGGTGTGGTGGTGGTGGTGGGTGGTGGGGGTGGTGGGGGTGGTGGGTGGTGGGTGGTGGTGGGTGTGTGGTGGTGGTGGTGGTGGGTGGTGGGTGGTGGTGTGGTGTGGTGGTGGGGGTGGGTGGTGGGTGGTGTGGTGGTGGGTGGTGAGTGGTGGTGGTGGGTGGTGGGTGGTGGGTGGGTGGGGGTGGTGGTGGGTGGTGTGTGGTGTGTGGTGAGTGGGGTGGGTGGTGTGTGGTGAGTGGTGGGTGGTGGGTGGTGGGGGTGGTGGTGTGGTGGTGGTGGGGTGGTGGTGTGGTGGTGGGTGGGTGGTGTGGTGGGTGGTGGTGGTGGTGAGTGGTGGGTGGTGGTGGTGGGTGGTGGGTGGTGGGTGGTGGTGGTGGTGGTGGTGGGTGGTGGGTGGTGGGTGGTGGGTGGTGTGTGGTGTGTGGTGAGTGGTGAGTG
>WFAB01004046.1:0-10005 GCA_018977245.1 Lethenteron camtschaticum
ACGGATACCCGTACCCTACACGTACCCTACCCGTACCCTACCTGTACCCTACCCGTACCCGGCCGGGTACGGGTAGGGTACGGTATCGGGTACCTGATTGCGACCTCTGGGATGAAGCCATGTTGCAGGCGCGGGTGGGTTGATGCTAGGAACTTGAATTGTGAGAAGAGACAAGACGTTGGGAAATGAGTGACAAACGGTGACTCACCAGTGACTCACGGTCTACCCGTACCCGTACCCGGCCGCACCAGGGTCGCAAACGGGTACCCGGCTACCCGTACCCGGCTGGGTACGGGTAGCCGGGTAAGGAATCAAAACCCGTTTGCGACTCTGGCGGGCGTCGATTCGCACTTGACAACGACAACAAAGTTAACCTATCACTTAGACGCGCGCTCTCTGTATGTATATATATATGTGTGTGTGTGTATATAAAACGATGGCTATGCAGAAAGGAGCGAGTATACAGGTTGTGTATAGATGTATACAATATATAAAATAGGTAGATACAAGTGTGGATTGTAGCAAAACGAATAAAATCTTTACAAAAGTTTGTTTTACTCAGGGCTTGCTCCGTGTCTCTGTCACTGTGTCTCTGTGTGTGTCTCTGTGTGTGTCTCTGTGTGTCTCTGTGTGTGTCTCTGTGTGTCTCTGTGTGTCTCTGTGTGTCTCTGTGTGTCTCTGTGTCTCTGTCACTGTGTCTCTGTCACTGTGTCTCTGTGTGTGTCTCTGTGTCTCTGTCACTGTGTCTCTGTGTCTTTGTGTCTGTGTCTCTGTGTGTGTCTCTGTGTGTGTCTCTGTGTGTCTATCTCTGCGTGTGTCTCTGTGTGTGTCTCTCTCTGTGTCTCTGTGTGTCTCTGTGTGTCTCTGTGTGTCTCTGTGTGTCTCTCTGTGTGTCTGTGTGTGTCTGTGTGTGTCTCTGTGTGTCTCTCTGTGTGTCTCTCTGTGTGTGTCTCTGTGTATGTCTCTGTGTGTCTCTCTGTGTGTCTCTCTGTGTGTCTCTCTGTGTGTGTCTCTGTGTGTGTCTCTGTGTGTCTCTCTGTGTGTGTCTCTGTGTGTGTCTCTGTGTGTGTCTCTGTGTGTGTCTCTGTGTGTCTCTCTGTGTGTGTCTCTGTGTGTGTCTCTGTGTGTGTCTCTGTGTGTGTCTCTGTGTGTGTCTCTGTGTGTGTCTCTGTGTGTCTCTGTGTATGTCTCTGTGTGGTCTCTCTGTGTGTGTCTCTGTGTGTGTCTCTGTGTGTCTCTCTGTGTGTCTCTCTGTGTGTCTCTGTGTATGTCTCTGTGTGTCTCTCTGTGTGTGTCTCTGTGTATGTCTCTGTGTGTCTCTCTGTGTGTCTCTCTGTGTCTCTGTCACTGTGTCTCTGTGTGTCTCTGTGTGTCTCTGTGTGTGTCTCTGTGTATGTCTCTGTGTGTCTCTCTGTGTGTCTCTGTGTGTGTCTCTGTGTCTCTCTGTGTGTCTCTGTGTGTGTCTCTGTGTCTCTCTGTGTGTGTCTCTGTGTGTCTCTGTGTATGTCTCTGTGTGTCTCTCTGTGTGTCTCTGTGTGTGTCTCTGTGTCTCTCTGTGTGTCTCTGTGTGTGTCTCTGTGTCTCTCTGTGTGTCTCTCTGTGTGTCTCTCTGTGTGTCTCTCTGTGTGTCTCTGTGTATGTCTCTGTGTGTCTCTCTGTGTATGTCTCTGTGTGTGTCTCTGTGTGTCTCTGTGTGTGTCTCTGTGTGTGTCTCTGTGTATGTCTCTGTGTGTGTCTCTGTGTGTCTCTCTGTGTGTCTCTCTGTGTGTGTCTCTGTGTGTCTCTGTGTGTCTCTGTGTGTGTCTCTGTGTGTCTCTGTGTGTCTCTGTGTGTCTCTCTCTGTGTCTCTGTGTGTCTCTGTGTGTCTCTGTGTGTCTCTGTGTGTCTCTGTGTGTCTCTGTGTGTGTCTCTGTGTGTGTCTCTCTCTGTGTCTCTGTGTGTCTCTGTGTGTCTCTGTGTGTCTCTGTGTGTCTCTCTGTGTGTCTGTGTGTGTCTGTGTGTGTCTCTGTGTGTCTCTCTGTGTGTCTCTCTGTGTGTGTCTCTGTGTATGTCTCTGTGTGTCTCTCTGTGTGTCTCTCTGTGTGTGTCTCTGTGTGTCTCTGTGTGTCTCTGTGTGTGTCTCTGTGTGTCTCTGTGTGTCTCTGTGTGTCTCTGTCTTGTCTCTGTGCATTTCTGTGTGTCTCTGTGTGTCTCTGTGTGTCTCTGTCTGCGTGTGTGCGTCCGTGTCTCTGTGTGTGGTGGTGCAGTGGTTTGCGCTACGCTGCCCTAGAGATTTGAAATCAGCACCCTGAAATTAGTCTAGAACAGCTGCAAAATTCCAGGCCAGAATTTTTTTTTTGTTGTTGACCAGTGTCATCAACGTGTTTGGGTTTAGATGGCGTTATGTAGAAATGTGTCACAAACCCTCCACCACCCGACACGGCCAATCAGCAAACAAAGTGTCACGTTGACAAAAGACAAAATAGTTCACTGCTTTAGCCCCCACCGGTGTGTTGAAGCGTGTTGTGGTTTCACGCATCAACACACCGGTGGGGGCTAAAGCAGTGAACTATTTTGTCTTTTGTCAACGTGACACTCTGTTTGCTGATAACGCGAACTCACCCAACAAACGTTGATTGTGAATAATATTGGTCGCGAAAGCCCACGTAGACCTTTACGTATTTTTGTTTTTTCTTGTTGCCACAAGTGGCAGGCAAAGGTGCGCGCCAGGGCACGGCGGGGAGATTCATTTGCTTCCCAGCGGCTCCTGACGATGACGACGCTTGTGGTGGTGGTTGTGGTGGTTGTTGTGGTTGTGGTTGTTGTGGTGGTTGTGGTGGTGGTCGCTCAGCTCCGAGAGGGCTTCCCAGTCCCACTCCGCATCTTCCTCCTCCCCGCCCAGATCTACATCGCACAAAGGGTGAAGATCGTCGTCATCATCGTCGTCATCGTCGTCATCATCATCGTCATCATCATCATCATCGTCATCATCATCGTCGTCATCATCATCGTCATCATCATCATCATCATCGTCATCGTCGTCATCATCATCATCGTCGTCATCGTCATCATCGTCATCATCGTCCTCGTCATCGTCCGCCATTGTAGCGTCTTAACAGAGCCACCCACCCAACCAAACCCACCCACACCCACCCAACCAAACCCCCACTCACCCACCAAATCCACACCCACCCACCAAACCCACACACACCCACCCAACCAAATCCACCCACACACACACACCCAACCAACCAACCAAACCCACCCACACACACCCACCCAACAAACCACAACACCCACCCACACAACCCACCCAACACCCACCCAACCAAACCCACACAACACACCCAATCACCAACCAAACCCACACAACACACCCACCCAACCAAACCCCACACACCCACCCAACCAACCAACCAACCAAACCCACCCACACACACCCACCCAACCAAACCCACACACACCCACCCACCCAACCAAACCCACCCACACCCACCCACCCAACCAAACCCACACACACCCACCCACCCAACCAAATCCACCCACCCAACCAACCAAACCCACACACACCCACCACCCACCCAACCCCACACAACCCACCCACCCAACCAAATCCACCCACCCAACCAACCAAACCCACCCACACCCACCCACCCACCCAACCCACACACACCCACCCACCCAACCAAACCACCCACCCAACCAACCAAACCCACACACACCCACCCACACACACCCACCCACCCAACCAAACCCACACACACCCACCCAACCAACCAAACCCACCCATCCACACACACCCACCCACACACACACCCACCCATCCACACACACCCACCCAACCAAACCCACACACACACACACCCCATCCACACCCACCCACCCAACCAAACCCACACACACCCACCCAACCAAACCCACACACACACAACCCACCACACACACCCACCACCAAACAACCCACACAACACACACCCACACACACCCACCCACCAACCAAACCACACACACACCACCCACACACACCCACCCACACACACCCAACCAACCAACAACACACACCACCCACACACACACCCACCCACCCAACCAACCCACACACACACCCACACACACCCACCCACCCACACCACCCAACCAACCCACACACACACCACCCACCAACCAAACCCACACACACCACCCAACCAAACCCACACACACACACACACACCCATCCACACACACCCACCCAACCAAACCAACCCACACACACCCACCCAACCAAACCCACCCACACACACACACACCCACCCACACACCCACCCACCCAACCAAACCCACACACACACCACACCCACACACACCACCCACACACACCCAACCAACCAAACACACACACCCACCCACACACACCCACCCACCCAACCAAACCCACACACACACCCACACACACCCACCCACCCACACCCACCCAACCAAACCCACACACACACCACCCACCCAACCAAACCCACACACACCCACCCAACCAACCCACACACACACACACACACCCACCACACACACCCACCCAACCAAACCAACCCACACACACCACCCAACCAAACCCACCCACACACCACACCCACCACACCCCACCACCCACCAACCCACACACACACCCACCACACACACCCACCACACACACCCAACCAACCACACACACCCACCCACCCACACACACACCCACCCACCCACCAACCCACACACACACCCACACACACCACCCACCCACACCCACCAACCAACCCACACACACACCCACACACACCACCCACCCAACCAAACCACACACACCCACACACACACACCCACCCACCCACCAAACCAACCCACGCACCCACACACACCCACCCACCCAACCAAACCCACACACACCCACCCACCCACACACACCCACCCACCCAACCAACCACACACACCCACACACACCCACCCACCCAACCAACCCACCCACACACACACCCACCCACCCAACCAAACCCACCACACACCCACACCACCCACCCAACCAAACCCACACCACCCACCCAACCAAACCCACCCGCACACCCACACACACCCACCCACCCAACCAAACCCACCCACACACATACACCCAACCAAACCCACCCACACACATACACCCACACACCTACACACACACCCACTCAACCAACCAAACCCACGCACACCCACCCAACCAACCAAACCCACACACACCCACACACACCCACACACCCAACCAAACCCACCCACACACCACACACACACACCCAACCAAACCCACCCACACACCACACACACCCACACACCCAACCAAACCCACCCACACACCCACACACACCCACACACACCCACCCACCCAACCAAACCCACCCACACACCCACACACACCCACACACCCAACCAAACCCACCCACACACCCACACACACCCACACACCCAACCAAACCCACCCGCACACCCACACACACCCACCCACCCAACCAAACCCACCCACACACATACACCCACACACCTACACACACACCCACCCAACCACCAACCCACACACACCCACACACCCAACCAACCAAACCCACACACACCCACACACCCAACCAACCAAACCCACACACACCCACACACCCAACCAACCAAACCCACACACCCACACACCCAACCAACCAAACCCACACACACCCACCCACACACACAACCAAACCCACCCACCCACCCAAACCCACACACACACCCACCCAAACCCACACCCACCCACACACCCCCCAACCAAACCCAACCCAAGCCACCCAACCGGAAGCGAGATTTACCGAAGACGTCTCCTCGTGGAAACGCCTCCTCCTCCTCCGCTTCACCCTCCTCCTCCACGTCCACCACCTCCTGCACGTCCACCTCCTGCACGTCCACCACCTGCTCCGCGTCCACCGTCTGGCCCGTGACGGGGGCAGGGCTGCTCAAGGCGGCCCTCTCCTGCGTCTCCATCCGCGGCTCAAACCGGCTCTCTGATCCCCCCCCCCTCCCCCCGCGCCATCCGTGAGCGGGAGATCGTTCTCCCCGGCGGTGGTGGAGATGGACGTGGAGGTGGAGGTGGCGCTGCCCGCTGGCGTCTTTGCGACGTCTCCCGTCGCGTCGGCGCCCGGCACGGCCGCCACCACCACGGCCAGCCGGACAGTTTCTCCTGTGGGGGGTGGGTGGTGGGTGGGGGTGGGGGGGTGGGTGGGTAGGTGGGTAGGTGGGTGGTGGGTGGGTAGGTAAGGTGGGGGGTGGGTCAGGTGGGGGGTGGGTGGGGGATGGGTGGGTGGGTGGGGGTGGGTAGGTGGGTGGGTAGGTGGGTGGGTGGGTAGGTGGGTGGGTGGGTAGGTAGGTGGGTGGGTGGGTAGGTGGGTGGGTAGGTGGGGGGTAGGTGGGTGGGTAGGTGGGTGCGTGGGTAGTTAGGTGGGTGGGTAGGTGGGTGGGTAGGTGGGTGGGTGGGTGGGTAGGTAGGTGGGTGGGTGGGTGGGTAGGTGGGTGGGTAGGTGGGTGGGTGGGTGGGTGGGTAGGTAGGTAGGTGGGTGGGTGGGTGGGTAGGTGGGTGGGTAGGTGGGTAAGGTGGGTGGGGGGGTGGGTAGATGGGTAAGGTGAGGGGGTGGGTGGGTAGGTGGGTGGGTAAGGTGGGTGGGTAGGTGGTGGGTGGGTAGGTGGGTGGGTGGGTGGGTAGGTGGGTGGGTAGGTGGGTAGATTGGTGGCGAAACGTCGTACTCAGATTGTAAATGTTGTGGCTTTTCTCTCCAACACAGCAGTGTGCTATACTAGTGTTTCATTCAGACGCTGTCTTTCCGACAGACCTGTTCTTCACCTGAGGACGGCTGCTTGCGTTGTGGCCGAAACGTCGTGAGAATTGTATTTGATTATGTTACATTTTTATTATTTTATTATTTCCCTTCTACGTGACTTTACCGAAAGAACCAAGAAGATGAATCCCTGCAGTCACGAAAGCTTTAAATCGAAACTACAAAACTATTTTATTTAACCAGCTAAGGCTCACCGAGCTCCGTACATGCGACCGGGCAAACGCAAATGACTGCGGCTTAAACCAAGTGGGTTCACATCATCATCATCATCGTGTCGACATTTACAGCAGCAAAAAACCACGTTGACTACCTCCTCGGCTGGTGTACAGGAGGTCGTGGGTTCGATCCCGACCCTGACGATGCCTGCTGCTGTATATTTGGAGTCTGTGTCTCTCTCATCATCATCATCACGGTAGCTATGAGATGTTAACTACCTTGCCTGGTGTACAGGAGGTCGTGGGTTCGATCCCGACCCTGACGACGTCTGCTGCTGCTGTATTTGGAGTCTGCGTCTCTCTCATCATCATCATCACGGTGGCTAAAAGATGTTGACTACCTCGCCTGGTGTACAGGAGGTCGTGGGTTCGATCCCGACCCTGACGATGCCTGCTGCTGCTGCTGTATATTTGGAGTCTGCGTCTCTCTCATCATCATCATCATCACGGTGGCTATGAGATGTTAACTACCTCGCCTGGTGTACAGGAGGTCGTGGGTTCCACCCAGACCCTGACGATGCCTTCTGTTGCTGTGTATTTGGAGTCTGCGTCTCTCTCATCATCATCATCACGGTGGCTAGGAGATGTTAACTACCTCGCCTGGTACACAGGAGGTCGTGGGTTTGATCCAGACCCTGACGACGCCTGCTGCTGCTGTGTATTTATTGGAGTCAGCGTCTCTCTCCCCGTGGTGGTCACCGCGTGGATTTATCTCTCCCACATTTAGAATCGACGTCCGCGCAGTCATCAACCACGGCGCTCGCAGCCACCCCACCTGTAGCGTTGAGCGGAACCTGGAATTCTTTAGTGTCTTCACCCTCCGCAAACGGCTTCGCTGCAAAGGCAAAGGGAGGTGGACGCCATGGCGTCGTCATCATCGTCATCGTCGTCATCATCGTCATCTTCGTCATTGTCATCATCGTCATCATCATCATCATCGTTGTCATCGTCATCATCATCGTCATCATCATCATCGTCATCGTTGTCATCGTCATGATCGTCATCGTCATCATCATCGTCATCATCGTCATCGTCATCATCATCATCGTCATCGTCATCATCATCATCGTCATCGTTGTCATCGTCATGATCGTCATCATCATCGTCATCATCATCATCGTCATCGTTGTCATCGTCATGATCGTCATCGTCATCGTCATCATCATCATCGTCATCGTTGTCATCGTCATGATCGTCATCATCATCGTCATCCTCGTCGTCATTATCGTCATCGTCGTCATCATCATCGTCATCATCATCATGATCGTCATCATCATCGTCATCATCGTCGTCATCATCATCATTGTCATCGTCGTTGCCATCATCCTCATCTTCACTATCATCATCATCACCGTGTGTGTGCGTGTCGACTCAGCCTGAAATGAGTAGCTGGTGCGATGTGTAAACATCACCACTGGGGAGACAAAGGCGGTCGGGCCTGGTGCTGGCCACCCACCCCCTCGTGTAAGCTGCAGATCCGGTTCTGTGGTGCAGTGTGGAGTCTGTGGTGCAGTGTTGAGTCTATGGCAGTGCTGAGTCTATGGTGCAGTGTTGAGTCTATGGGCAGTGTTGAGTCTATGGGCAGTGTTGAGTCTATGGGCAGTGTTGAGCCTATGGGCAGTGTTGAGTCTATGGTGCAGTGTTGAGTCTATGGGTGTCAGTGTTGAGTCTATGGGCAGTGTTGAGTCTGTGGGCAGTGTTGAGTCTATGGGCAGTGTTGAGTCCATGGGCAGTGTTGAGTCCATGGGCAGTGTTGAGTCCATGGGCAGTGTTGAGTCTATGGGCAGTGTTGAGTCTATCGGCAGTGTTGAGTCTATGGGCAGTGTTGAGTCTATGGTACAGTGTTGTGTCTATGGGCAGTGTTGAGTCTGTGGTGCAGTGTTGAGTCTGTGGTGCAGTGTTGAGTCTATGGGAAGTGTTGAGTCTATGGGCAGTGTTGAGTCTGTGGTGCAGTGTTGAGTCTGTGTGCAGTGTTGAGTCTATGGGCAGTGTTGAGTCTATGGGCAGTGTTGAGTCTATGGGCAGTGTTGAGTCTATGGTGCAGTGTTGAGTCTGTGGTGCAGTGTTGAGTCTATCGGCAGTGTTGAGTCTATGGGCAGTGTTGAGTCTGTGGTGCAGTGTTGAGTCTGTGGTGCAGTGTTGAGTCTGTGGTGCAGTGTTGAGTCTGTGGTGCAGTGTTGAGTCTGTGGTGCAGTGTTGGGTCTGTGGGTGGCAGTGTTGAGTCTGTGGTGCAGTGTTGAGTCTGTGGTGCAGTGTTGAGTCTGTGGTGCAGTGTTGGGTCTGTGGGTGGCAGTGTTGAGTCTGTGGTGCAGTGTTGAGTCTGTGGGTGGCAGTGTTGAGTCTGTGGTGCAGTGTTGAGTATGTGGTGCAGTGTTGAGTCTGTGGGCAGTGTTGAGTCTGTGGTGCAGTGTTGAGTCTGTGGGTGGCAGTGTTGAGTCTGTGGTGCAGTGATGAGTCTATGGTGCAGTATTGTGTCTATGGGCAGTGATGAGTCTATGGGCAGTGGTGAGTCCCCCTCCTGTCACCCCCTCTGCTCACCCGTGCGTCACCCCCTCTGCTCACCCGTGCGTCACCCCCTCTGCTCACCGGTGCAGTTGTGTCCGTTGCCGCGGTAACCCGGCTTGCAGCGGCAGCGGAAGGAGCCGTGGGTGTTGAGGCACTCGGCCTGCGGGCTGCACGGCGGCACCGCCGCTCCCTCCTCCTCACACTCATCCACGTCTAGCGGCGGGGGGGGAGGGGGGGAGAGAGGGGGGAGAGGAAGGGAGGGAGTGGAGGAGAGGGAGGTGAGGGGGGGAGGGAGAGAGGTGAGAGAGAGGAGAGGTGAGGGGGAGGAGGGGGAGGTGAGGGAGGGGAGGGAGAGAGGAGGGGGAGGGAGTGGAGGGAGGGGAGGAGAGGGAGGAGGGGGAGGTGAGAAGAGGAGAGAGAGGGAGGGGGGGAGGGAGTGGAGGGAGTGGAGGGAGTGGGAGGAGGGAGAAGAG